>VYZV01015284.1:11023-22384 GCA_013401275.1 Pandion haliaetus | reverse complement strand
CTTCAGGACATGGTTTAGTGGGCATGGTTTACAGTTGGACTTGATTATCTTAAAGGTCTTTTCCAACCTAAATGATTCTATGATTCTATGATTTTCGTCATGGTAGTAAAAGTGAAATTCACTTTTGGATTACTTCAAAAATTTATTAAAAGTTAATCTAAATTAATTAATTGAAATCTTCATGAGTTCACTGAATACTCATGAATTGTTCAATTTTCCTACTTCAGATATTCATAAGATAAAAATAGAAGATAAAAAAATAAAGTAGATTTTTTTTTTCCATTAGAGGCATTTTCTTGGTCCTCATAATTTTTTTTCAAATCAGTGAGAATGGAAAAAAATTCACATTTGTGTTATGTTCAAGAGCAGATCATCTATTTGAATACGGCCCTAATGTGTTTGAAGAATTGGAAAGAGTTCACCATCTAACATCACGTGTCCCTGTTTTGGAGGCTCCTGCTCCTTGACGTACCCTCATGGTGACAGATAGGCGATACATAGCTGAAGGGGAGGAGCAGAGTTTCTCCAAATGCATCACCTGCATGGGGGAGACACTGGCAGAGGGCATGTACAGTGAGCTTGGTGTTTGGTATAGAGGGCTCCTGGCTCCCATGAGCGGTACAACCTCTCAAAAACAACTTGTTGTATATGCTGAGGCTTGGAAAGACCCTTAGTGATGTTCTTGCATTTATTCTCACTAAAGAAAAAACAAAGGGACGTGAATATAAATAATGGATGCTGAGGATCCAACTGACAGTGGCAAAAGCAGTGATATTTAAGGTTAAGTACAGGATAATTTTAACAGTGTTTGAAATTGCTTTTAAAGATGTTCATTTATGTCTCTAGGTATTTAAAGATATACAAGGCTAGAAGATTGGCATATTCTTCTTCCAACAACCCAATTATCTTCTCTGAATACAAGTCAAATATTTAAATTAATCTATTAAGATATATTTCTTTTCTAAAAGACAATAATATTCTATTCATTTAGCTCAGTGGACTGACATCAAGCTCTTAAACAGAATCATAGAATGGTTTGGGTTGGAAGGGACCTTAAAGATCATCTAGTTGCAACCCACCCCTGCCATGGGCAGGGACACCTTCCACTACATCAGGTTGCTCAAAGCCCCATCCAACCTCATTTTGAACACTTCCAGGGATGGGGCATCCACAACCTCTGTGGGCAACCTGTTCCAGTGTCTCACCACCCTCACAGTGAAGAGCTTCTTCCTTGCATCTAATCTAAATCTACCCTCTTTCAGTTTAGCCATTACCCTTTGTCCAATCACTACATGACCTTGATAAAAGTCCCTCTCCAGCTTTCTTGTAGGCCCCATTTAGGTGCTGGAAGGCTGCTATAAGGTCTCCCCGCAGCCTTCTCTTCTCAGGCTGAACAACTGCAACTCTCTCAGCCTATCTCCTTTAGGAGAGGTGTTCCAGTCCTCTGATCATCTCTGTGGCCCTCCTCTGGACCCACCCTAACAGGTCCATGTCTTTCTTGTGCTGGGGACCCCAGAGTTGAATGCAGTACTCCAGGTGGGGTGTCACCAGAGCGGAGTAGAGGGGAAGAAGCACCTCCCTCGACCTGCTGGCCATGCTTCTTTTGATGCAGCCCAGGATACAACTGGCTTTCTGGGCTGCAAGTGCATGCTGCCAACTCATGTCCAGCTTTTCATCCACCAGTAGCCCCAAGTCCTTCTCCATAGGGCTGCTCTCAATCCAGTCATCGCCCAGCCTGTTCTTGTGCTTGGAATTGCCGTGACCCATGTGCAGGACTTTGCAGTTGGCTTTCTTGAACTTCATGAGATGCACACGGGCCCACCTCTCAGGCCGGTCAAGGTCCCTCTGGATGGCATCCTTCCCCTCCAGTGTGTCAACCGCACCACACAGCTTGGTGTCGTAAGCAAACTTGCTGAGGGTGCACTCAATCCCACTGTCCATGTCACCAACAAAGATGTTAAACAGCGCCAGTCCAAATACCGACCCCTGAGGAATGCCACTCATCACTGGTTTCCACTTGGACATCGAGCCATTGACCACAACTCTTTGAGTGTGATCATCCAGCTAATTCCTTATCCACCGAGTGGTCCATACATCAAATCCATGTCTCTCCAATTTAGAGACAAGAATGTCGTGCGGGACATTGTCAAATGTTTTGCACAAATATATATATATGGTGTTAGTTTTCATTTGCTTCCTACTATCCAGCTGTTCTGAAAGAGGAGGGAATGGTTTTGGGACCTGAAGCACTACTGTGATTTCTGTACAGAGGGGCCAAGTAGCTGGAGATTATTCTAAACTTCTGGCTTGTATTTTTTGTTTGAGGTGTCAGCTTTGCAGCTGTATCTTGTCTTCTTTCCAGCTAAGCAAGATGGTTTTAAAATTCACTCCTGCTACAGCCAAAATCACCAGAATGATGTATACACTTCATTAATTGAGTAAGAGTATGCTTTTTTAAACAGCTAGCATAATTTCAGGACCCTGAGACTGACAGAGTAAGGACTAACTAAAGAGAAAAAAAAACACCAAACCATTATAGCTATTGTCAGATGTGCAAAAATGGTTGAGAGGTAAAGGGTTAGCACACTGGAGAAATGCCAGTGCAGAAGTCTGAGTTTTTATAACATGTGCTGGCACACAAATTATAAATAGACCACATAACGAAGCAGACACCAGCAGAGATTGGTACATACCTTATGCACAGACTCTGGTCTGCTCATGTTGTTGTTCCCCTAGGAAACAGTGTTAAGGTTTTCAGGAATAGGACATAGCCAGAATGTAGTCTCTTTAGAGTGTATCTATAAACTTCAGTAAGCCAAGGCATTTCTCAGCATGTATAAGCAAGATAATTCTGTGGCAAAGCCCCTTGTTTAAATTCTAGGCCTCAAAGGAAACATTTATTGTGCAGATCTCATCAATTATCTTCAAAACTAGTGCCAGTCTTTTCACTGTTTTCTACTAGGTCTAGATGACTGTGTCATCCCATATTCCTGTATTTTTCTCATGTAAAATCAGGTTGTCAGTAGAACACAAGCAATTTGAAGTCCAGGCTTTAAAACCAGGAAAAATCATAGTAGGGATATGACCTATACCCAAATATCCTGCCAACTTTCTGTTTTTCCTAGTAAGACATGTTTTAAAGGTATTTATTTTCCCAGTTAACAGGAGATGTGCAGAATAAGAGGAGGAGCAGTGACTATGCTGTTAAATACTTAAACTGATTCTATCTAGAGTACTCACAAACTCTCAAAGTGAACAGACTGAGAGTTTTTTAAAAAAAGTAATTAAAAATAGCCTCCTCTAAGTAATAGCAAACTTTGGTAGTGCTTGTAACCCCAGCAGATTTCAAAAACATTCTGCCACATGATTTTGACAGGATGACACTTAGCTCTAACAGAACCCTCATGGCTTTAACCCTAAATCTGTATGTTAAAGGTATAATGAGATTATGAAAGGTCAGAGGAAGTTAAGAGTCTGTTTCTGATCTCCCTTAACACCACTTGCATCCTGTGTAACTGTTGAATTTAGAGGAATTGTTCCCAAGTTGCAATTGTGTAAACAGAAGTACAATTAGACTCTTAATACCTGGCTTTGCAGAAGCATACAAGGTATATTTTATCTCGCCTCTATTAATTCTCCTGTGTTAGTTAAATAACACATTCACAAGGCCATGCCAGTCTCACTGATGATACTGGTGCATAAACAAAGTAGATGTTTTGGCAGAAAACCTTAAAAACTGAAAAAGGAAAATTTTTAGTCCTACCCAGCTAAAAACATCCGTGGTCTTCAAGGTTATGCAAGGCCCTGAAGACTACAGATACTGGCTGTTCAACGGGCCAAAATATTCAGAGACAGGTTGGCCTCCAGTGTAAGGTCAAATAAAAGTGTCTCTGTGTGTGGTGGAGAAAGTTTAGTAAATGTGATGGAAAGAAATCTCAGAAAACTATTTGTTGCCTGGTGACCCAGCTGAAATTAGAGACTCTTTGTGCTGGTCACTGTAAGACAGAGTATCACCATATCTTGGGTCATTATAGAGTTAACATACATAATAACATAGCCAAGAACTTAAAAAATTTTAGAAGTATTTATTCTCACAGCATCCCCACTAGGCATAGGAACCAATAAGAAGGCTCCAAAGCCCAAAGTTATCACACCCACCTTGAGGCATTTGTCTGGGATAATGAAGACAGAAAACTTAACACCCAATAGTCAGTGGCTCAGCCCATCTAAATTTCACTGGCCCTATGGAGGTGTTTTTTTCTCCATTGACAATCTAATCTTCCTTTAGGAAGATTACACTAAGCTTTTAAGTTCAGGGTCATAACTGAAGTGCCTAAATTTAATGGGAGGAATCCAGATATTAGTGATTTTCCTCTGACTTAACCAGCTATAGGAGAGGTTATAGCAGAGCAGGAGTGTCAGATCTCCTAGGTCTCAGGCCTTAATTACTGAAATGTTCTGCCATTCATATTCCATCTAGACACAATGGGGAGGGTCAAATGAGAACAGAAATGTTAAGCTACTATCCTAAGTGACCCACATCCTCTATATCTCCTACATGTATTCTGCTGGTTTTCCTGTTTCCCAGCAGTGCCCCATCCATGAATTGGTATTTCTCATATTTTGTCCAATGGTTCAAGCTTACTTGTTCTTTTTACTTCTTATCACACAACCAAGGCCACATAGTCCAGTGGAAGCCACAGCATCTCTATCAGGGAGATGCTGAGATCTTCTTTCACAGGCCATTTGTGTCCAGACTTTCATTCAGGTTCTAAGGACTTTCTCTGGCTTCTTGAAACAGTAACACAAATGTGAAATATTCCCATGACTCTCTCTGTGGGATAAGAGTTTGTTTTGGTGTGTGTAATAAAACAGTTTTGTAAGTATTTTTAATATAAGAATGTTAAGTGCCATGGATAGTGAAGAAATGCATTTTAAGTGTAAGAAACAGGAAACAATCTGGTGTCAACAGTTATTCTCTATGCTCCAAACTCCCATGCTGGCAGCCACCCAGTCATAGCAGAACAGAATTTGCAAAGGGAGCATTTATTCTTTCATTCCAGGCTGCTATAAGCTCCCTATTGGTTGTAGAGGTAGCTTACATCACTTCCTTACATTTTTCCAGGTAAGTGGTATTTATCTCATCTAACTCAGGCTTCTAAAATTAATCTCATTAAGTCTAAACTAGTCACTCTATGTGCTGTACTCACCAGCCAGGAATGGACATTTGTAGGTGGCGATGCATCATTGCCTTGTCTTTAAATCTGTGTTGGGATGTTGTCTGCAAATGTCTGTATCTTTTCAGGTCTATATAGGAAGTCCAGGGTAGAGTGCAATCTACCCCAGTACATCATAATCTGGACCTCAGGCATCTGTATAAAGCAGAGGAGACATATGGAAACATAAGTAGAGCACCACAGATCATTGTTATTTGGAAAATTGACAGTTGAGCCACCTCATTTGTACCTGCTGAGGACTTACAGATTGCCTCAAGTGTCTAGCTGAACAAAACTGGAGAGGAACAAAGACAACACAGGACTGATCAGAGTATACTGTCCAATACATCAGGTATTGATATTTCAAACGTACCAGGACCTTTTTCTTTGGAAAACTATAACTAGAACATTGAATCTCACAACCCAAGATGAAGGAGTCAGGAAGTAAAGGAAGGATGCCAATCCTTTTACCAGATTCTTGTCCACTGACTTGAACAAAATGAAGATTTGTGTTGATTCCTAATGCATTTTTAATATGCACATTTATTCGGAAAGAAAATATGCTGGGCAACTGCATGTTATGTAAGACACACACATCACAACTAAAGATTTGTTTGTCCTAAAAGCAGGATCTGGATCAGCTGAGAACTGAAAAGTGTAAAAACAGTCAATAGTTTTCTAATTAACATATTTATGGGATTATTGGAGCCCAGAAAAACTACTGGGAATTTGAACAGTACAGATTTGATCAGGGAAATAAAGTTTCATTGTTTGTGTGGCTGTAGTTATTTACAAAAGCCTTTAAAGACACATTTCTCTACTTCTTCTGAAGCTGCCTATCTTCATAATACTTATAACTAGTTTCATGTCTACCTGTTCATTTGATATTGTACAAACAAGTGGTTTATGACTACACGTGGATCCTTAAAGAGTTCCAATATTCTCCTAAAGCAATGTTATAATGCAGATTGAGTTTCTGAAAGGGATTCAAGTTCTGTACTTCAGTTCTGATGCAAGAAAGCAAGGCAAACTGCTTTCATGCAAAAATAGAAAGGAATGGAAGGTCAGACTTCTGAATTAACATAATTTTTGACATCATGATTAACATCATGATTATTAATATGAAGGGGAATAAAGTATCATTCTATCATTCTTTTTGAAGTCAACAGTTCCTGTAATGTTTTTACTGAAATGATATCTGTACCACCCAGAAACTATGAAAGTGTGTGGTGATACTCAGAGCCTCTCAAACCTTCTGCTAAAATACAACTTTGAAGGTCATTGAAGGACATTGTTCTTTTGCCAAGATGGAGAGAGAGAGAGAACCTGGATTATGGTCTCTTCTCTTAGAGTCTCCTTCCGCATTTTCTGTTTAACAACCACTGGTAAAACACTGTCATGGTTTAAGCCCAGCTGGCACCACGAAGCCGCTCACTCACTGCTCCCGCCTGGTCCCAGTGGGATGAGGAGGATAAAATATAAAGAAACGCTCGTGGGTTGAGACAAGGACTGGGAGGGATCACTCCCCACTTATGGTCACGGGCAAGAGACAGGCTCAACTTGGGGAAGAAACAAAATCAATTTAATTCACTACCAATCAAATCAAAACAGGATAATGAGAAATGAAACCAAATCTTAAAACACCTTCCCCACACCTCTCCTTCTTCCTGGCTCATCTTCACTCCTCCCCACCAGCAGCGCAAGGTGACAGGGGATGGGGGTTGGAGGCTGTTCATCACACATTGTCTCTGCCGCTCCTTCCTCCTCAGGAGGAGGACTCCTCACCCTTTGCCGGCTCCAGAGTGGGGTCCCTCCCATGGGAGACAGTATTCCACAAACTGCTCCAGTGTGGGTCCTTTCTGCGGGCTGACCTTCAATCACAGGCTGCTCCAGCGCAGGCTTTCCCATGGAGTCACGGCCATCTTCAGGAGCATCTGCTCCCCCGCTCCCCTCCATGGGCTGCAGGGGGACAGCCTGCCATCTCACCACGAGCTGCAGGGCCATCAGCCTCCTCAGACGCCCCTTCTCCCCCTCCTTCTTCACTGACCTCGGTATCTGCACAGGGGTTCCTCTCACATTCCAGCCCCGCACTGTCGGTTCCCCTTCTCAAATCTGTTCTCCCAGAGGCGCTACCACCGTCACTGATGGGCTCGGCCTGGGCCAGAGTAGGGTCTGACTTGGAGCCGGGGGAGCTTCCAGCAGCTTCTCACAGGAGCCACCCTTGCAGCCCCTCCACCGCAACCAAAACCCCGACACACAAACCCAAAACAGACACATAAACAGCTTTAGGAAGTGAGATAGAGGCTTGTATTCCTCCACTGCTTCAGTACAGACAGAGGTTTAAAGAGAGGTGTGGGGAGGGGTGTCACCTGAATTTTATAATCTCTTCTCTATAATGGCCCAGATTTAGTAAGAATGATGGAAATATCACAGGGCATGATTTAACCTTTTGTTTAGAGAAGGTTTTGGAAGACTGGACGTCATGTTCAGACCACTTTGGGGGAAAAAATGAGGAAAGACTAAAAACCAGATCTTCTCTTTCCCAGGCATTGTTCTAACTTTTTATGTTTGCACTACCTCTTTTGTGGTTTCTGAATAAATGAATGGGTGTTCTGAAAGCTAAGGGAACAGATGTTTATTGTGTCTCAGTTCTAGACCTAACAGTTTTCACTAGCTGCGTGTTGAGTGTCTGCTCCCCAGGAGCTCTGCAAAAGATATGTAACACTAAGGAAGCCCTCATTTGATCTGGGCCCTCTAACTTCAGAGGCACCTGCTTTTTTCCATGGATTGCCCTTGATCATAAAGAATGATCACCTAAGACTGAATGACCAGAAGTGGTTGTCTATTTTTAGACAGAGAAATAAGCTACCTTCTAAACACAAATGATGTGAATCAAGCCCAACAGCAAGTAATGAAAAGATGCTTTTAAAGTTTCTCCTGGCCAGAATACTATTTCTCATCCTAATATGCTATGACTTAGCCACTTTGAACCCATGAATTCATCACTTACAGACTCAACTATGGTAGCTCTTATGTAAGAATGAAGCCACCCACGTAAAAAGGTTCCAGCTAATGCAAGCACAGCGACCCATAGATTTAGTAATACACCATAGACAGTATACACAAAGCTTATTTTATAACCTTGGAAAGCTGGCTTCCCATGGCTCACCTCGGACTCAACAGCATCCTGTCCTGAAATCCCTCCCAGTGTGATTCTGCAATTCTCCATCCATTCTCTAGAACTCAGCTGCCCTTTCACCTCATATACCAACCAACAGTCTCTATTGTGAAGTCCTGAAACTTCCATAGTATCTGTGCCAATATGAGTCTAACCAGATAAACATCTCCAAAAGCTGGTTAGCTCTTATAGGAATTAGTGAATCACCTGTCTGAAATTTCAGAGACATAAAAACCTGTTGAAAGCAAGATTTGAAGGATACTTCACAGACTATAGTGAGCGCACACCATTGTGACCCTTTCTAGCTTGTCTTCTGTAACTCATAGAAGCTTTCCCATCAATTCCTTCATCAAGTCTGAAACTGAGAAGAGATGTAGGGAGGGAAATATAGTGAAATAATACATTATATCCAACACAGTGAAGGATCATACCCTACTAATTCAAAAAGTACCATAAAGTTACTGATGGTTGTGATTTTTACATCTCATGCAAAAGGTAGAGTGCAAATCTCACCAGATGTCTCAAACAAATTAAATGTTCCTGTTCAAGAATTAGAACTGTTTAGATTTCAGGTTGCTTTTTGTTAATATGCTGTGCTGTGATGAAAGTTAATGCAAAAGTCCCTGTATCATCATATCATAGTAGATTCCAGAAATAAAACATGACAGAAAAGAACACAAATGCTTCTAATGTAAATTAACAAAATGGGAAAAAAACACCAACTGGGCTTCAATATTCATCAGATTAAAAAAAAAAAATCACTTGTTTCCCCCTCAAAATACCTTCTTCCAAAAGTGTATTTTTCTGAAAGAATTTATAGTAAGCCTGAAGGATGTTTAAAATTTTAGCCTTTCACCTAACCCCAGGTAATTTTGTAATTCTGTTTAGAAAGGTAAACTGTCTCTACCAGCATTTCTGAAAACAGATTCAATAAAAACACTTTCTGGCTTTCATATTCCAGCAACTTGTGGAAATCCTTTTTTTTGAAGCCCTTTGTATCGCTCAAGTTGGAAAAGTTTGTTGGTGCTACTGCACCTTTTAAAACACTATTTCAAACTTTTTTATCATTTATGTGCAGGGTTAACTGTGTGTTGGCCTTTTTTATATCAGAAAAGCTGAGTTACTCGATAACCTGCAAGCAATATGCATGGAAACAGTCCCTTGAAATCATACTCATAGAGCACTGGTACCCAATAGTATCTGTTTCCCTTCATTCCCATTAATGATAGAATTTCACTTCTGATTGTACAGGAAAGTTCATTATTCCCAAGGCATCAAAAAAAAAAAAAACCCACAGAGTAAACAGCATATGGCCTTTGACCTGTGCTGGTTTGAGGAACGAGATGGATGAGCTGCCCCGTGAGATTTCACAGACCTCACTCCACAGCAAAGCAAAGAAGTTGCTTCTCACTGTATCTGAGAATTTAAGCTTGAGAATGAGCCCTGAGCCCTTTTTTCCTGTTGCTAGGCTGGACTGCCCTCTTCCCATTTTCAACACAATGTTAATTTCACAATGTGTGTTTTAACCTAAAATGTTTACTCCTTCTTTGTTCCAGCCCATAGCAGCTCTTTTCTCTCTTTTGCTTTACACTCTTCCTCCCTGACCTTCAGCCAAAATAGCTTCTTTCAGCTATTTGCCTTACTCAACTTTTAACCCTTAGAAAGGCCAACAGTTGAGAATTTGTCTTGCTTTTTTTTTTTCCCTAGCATGTTTTGCTGAAGGCTGTGGTTTTCTGAATCTATTTGGGAACTACCATTCATGAACACTCTTGTCCTGAACTGAAACCAGGAAATACTTTGAGTTGGGGTATCTAACTCATTTACTGATACATAAAAAGATATCATTGATTTTAATGAACAGAAAATGAATAGGAAATAGAAATATCAAACAACATTTCATAAAGATTAATAATGAAATTTTCCTGGAACCATGTTTAAGCTACTGTGAAAAAAAGCATGAATTAAAAAAAAAAACGTAACAAAATAAGCTTGTCTGACACTGATCACGAAGCCACAATATTTACCAGTTTGTTCGACAAATCAACCATTTTCCATCTATTTGACTAATCTTTTAAATGATATGTCATCTATTTAATATAAGTATTAACAAATGATTCTGTAGTCAACAATAGTCCACAGTTTGGGGAAATCCCTGTTAAAAATGTATTAACAGGAAATAAATTAAAGCAATTCATGGTTCAACACCACAACAAAACATACTTAAAGAATGCTAAGGATGAAGAACATGGTCACCGTTTTGGATATCTAGTATGTTGCAGAGGATATTTTATTAATTAGCAAAACTTTAAATTTCGTTCACTGAATCTTCACAATGGGGCAACACTGTGTTGAAATATTTCAGGCAGATATACATGGGACAGGAAAGTGATGTGATTTTTTATAAAATAGGCTGGGGTTTGTCTATCATTATCTATGCTTATTATACAATAAGATTCAGTTCTACCCCTTCAAATCTAAAGTTAACCTGAGATTTCTACATGGATTCTGTCTGCCATAACATGAACTGAGCTCTTTTGCTTTCCTTCACATGGAAGCAGATTTTTTTGGGGCCATGGTATCAAACCGTCAGCTGGTGAGTTTCAGAAAAGCAACACAGTCTTTGAAGTGCTAAAAAGTATTCTTGGAGAACATAAAACATAATCCCACCTTCACTTTCCCCCAGTAGTAGTTTCCCTACTGTGCATTTCTGCCACAACTCAATTTTCTCTAGATGTCTGGATCCAGAATAGCACAGACCTAGAACTGTACAGATCCAGCAAGGAGAGGAAAAAAATTACTTGAAATTATATGAAATACTGCCTGTGAGCAGCATGGAGAAGGATAATGGGTGGCAAGTGTTTGTTTGAATTAGAACTGAGATGTACCAAAATAAACAGCTGAAAAATTAATAAAACCAAAATCCCCAAACAAAAATAGATATTTCTTTACATGCTTAATAGTCCAACT
>VYZV01015282.1:32651-68536 GCA_013401275.1 Pandion haliaetus | reverse complement strand
ACCCACCAATCAATGCCCAGTTAGTCCCCAAGCGGCGATTGCCCCCCTGCCCCCACTCCCCCACAGTTTATATACTAGACGTGATGTCACATGGTATGGAATACCCCTGTTGGCCACTTTGAGTCAGCTGCCCTGGCTGTGTCCCCTCCCAACTTCTTGTGCCCCTCCAGCCTTCTTGCTGCCTGGGCATCAGAAGCTGAAAAATCCTTGACTTTAGACTAAACATTACTTAGCAACAACTGAAAACATCAGTGTTACCAACATTCTTCTCATACCAAACTCCAAAACATAGCACTATACCAGCTACTAGGAAGACAACTAACTCTCTCAGCTGAAACCAGGACACACCCAGACGGAACTGGTAAGGAAGGAGACTTCTGTACCGACAGCAGGTTGCAACGAGTGCCCAGACCCTTCTGCAGAAAAGGAAAGTACCTGCAAAAGATGTGCACAGGTTGATGATCTGTTTCATCAGGCGGCAGAGTTGCAGGAAACAGTTGAAAGGCTGCACAGTGTTAGAGAGACCGAGATGGAGATAGATAAGTAGTTTCGGAACCATGCTCCTGTGGTGGACACCACAGAGAATGCAGCACCTTGGACCCTGGTGACACACAAAAGCAGGACACTGTTTTGGTCCCCACTCTCCAGCATTACATCAAAAACCAGATGTGAAGCTTTAGCAGCTATAGACACCCATGAGCAAGGTCTGCAAGGAGAAACTGTACCAGCAGCACAAAGTGGATACTGCAAAAAGAAATGATGAGTGCTCATAGTGGGTGATTCTCTGTTAAGGGCCACTGTGGTGCCCATCTGCTAGCCTGACAGGGAGTCACAAGAGGTATGCTGCCTTCTGGGAGCTAAGGTCCGAGATCTTGCTGAGAGGGTGCCAGAATTTGTTAAGAACACAGACTACTATACATTGCTGCTCTTTCAGGTGGGCACAAATGACACCGCAAGCCAGAACCTGGGCAGAATCAAGGAAGACTACAAAGATTTGGATAGGCTGGAAGAGTGGGCCAACAAGAACTCTATGAATTTCAACAAGGAGAAGTGTAAGGTCTTGCACCTGGGAAAACATAATCCAGGAGTGCAGCACAGGCTGGGATCTACCTGGTTGGGGAGCAGCTCTGTGGAAAGGGACCTGGGGGTCCTGGGGGACAACAAGCTCAATATGAGTGAATGGTGTGCTGCTACAACAAAGAAAGCCAACAGGATGCTGGGTTGCATCAACAAGGGCGTCACCAGCAGAGATAAAGAAATCATTATCCCGCTCTACTCAGCACTTGCCAGGCCCCACCTGAAATACTGTATTCAGTTTTGGTCCCCGCTATGCAAAAAGGATGTGGACAGGCTGGAGAAGGTCCAGAGAAGGGCCACGAAGATGATCAAAGGACTGGGAAGCCTGCCATATGAGGAAAGGCTGAGAGAACTGGGTTTGTTCAGCCTTGAAAAAAGAAAGCTTAGGGGAGACCTTATTACCATGTTCTAGTATTTAAAGGGTGGCTACAAAGAAGATGGAGACTCCCTTTTTACAAGGAGTCACATGGAAAAGACAAGGGCTAATGGGTACAAGTTAATCCTGGGGAGATTCCGACTGGACACAAGAGAAAAAATTTTTACGATGAGAACAATCAGCCATTGGAATAATCTCCTCAGGGAAGTGGTGGATTCCCCAACATTGGAAACTTTTAAGATTCAGCTGGACAGGGTGCTGGGCCATCTTGTCTAGACAGTGCTTTTGCCAAGAAAGGTTGGACCAGATGATTCTTGAGGTCTCTTCCAACCTGGTATTCTATGATTCTATGAAAATGCTTGTTTGTATTTACTGTAAAGGCTACACATGGCTTTTCCCAATGGTTCAAGGCTAGATTTACTTTTTTTTTTTTCTTAAGTATACCTATTTATGCACAGTCATGTTCTATTTTTAAAAAAAATAACAGTTTAAACACCTAATTTTAAGCCTTGATATTAGGTGCTGTTACCCAATAGTAGAATTGTCAGGGAAATGTTTTGAAATAGCTAAATGCATTGTCATCGGGATGATATCAGGAATAGAGAAAGCTGGGGATTTTGACAGGATGTGGTACTTCTTTCCGAGAAGCTGTGATTCTGAAGAGAAAACTGGTAGTCTTGTTAGATAACCAGCTTATTTCAGATCTCAGATTAAGTGTATGGTAAAAGAATTAATGGCATCCCTGCATATATAAAAAAGAATATTGAGAAGGTATAGGGAAATTATTATTCTAGTGCATTCATCAGTGAAAGTGGATTTATCTAACTCTAACCATCTAAATTGATCTGATCTTCCCACTGCAGGATTTTTGTGTATTGTCTTTGAAGAAGAAAGCTAGATGGCTAGCTGTCATGGTTTAACCCCAGCCAGCAACTAAGAACCACGCAGCTGCTCTTATCACTCCCCCTCCTCAACTGGATGGGGAGAGAAAATGCAACAAAGGGCTCGTGGGTCAAAATAAGGACAGGGAGAGATCACTCACCAATTACTGTCACGGGCAAACCAGACTCTACTTGGGGAAAATTAACTTAATTTATTGCCAATCAAACCAGAGTAGGGTAATGAGAAATAAAACAAAGTCTTAGAACACCTTCCCCCCACCTCTCCCTTCTTCCCAGGCACAGCTTTGCTCCCAAATTCTCTACCTACCCCCTCCCAGCGGCGTGGGTGGATGGGGAATGGGGATTACAGTCAGTTCATCACACATTGTCTCTGCTGCTCCTTCCTCCTCAGGGGAGGACTTCTCACAATCTTCCCCTGCTCCAGCGTGGGGTCCCTCCCATGGGAGACAGTTCTCCACAAACTTCTTCAACATGGGTCCTTCCCACAGGCTGCAGTTCTTCATGAACTGCTCCAGCATGGGTCCCTTCCACGGGGTGCAGTCCTTCAGGCACAGACTGCTCCAGCGTGGGTCCCCTGTGGGGTCACAAGTCCTGCCAGAACACCTGCTCCAGCGTGGGCTTGTCTCTCCACAGATCTGCAGGTCCTGCCAGGAGCCTGCTCCAGCGCAGGCTTCCCATGGGGTCACAGCTTCCTTCGGGCAACCCCCTGCTCTGGTGTGGGGTCCTCCATGGGCTGCAGGTGGATATCTGCTCCACTGTGGACCTCCATGGGCTTCAGGGGGACAGCCTGCCTCACCATGGTCTTCCCCATGGGCTGCCGGGGAATCTCTGCTCTGGCACCTGGAACACCTCCTCCCCCTCCTTCTTCACTGACCGTGGGGTCTGCAGGGCTGTGTCTCTCAGTCCACTCTGCAGCTGCAGTTTCTGTGCTGCAGCAACTTTTTTTTCCCTTCTTAAATATGTTATCACAGAGGCGCTACCACTGTTGCTGATTGGCCTGGCCTTGGCCGGCAGCAGGTCTGTCTTGGAGCCGGCTGGCATTGGCTCTGTCGGACATAGGGGAAGCTTCTAGCAGCTTCTCACAGAAGCCACCCCTGTAGCCGCCCCAGCTACCAAAACCTTGCCATGCAAACCCAATACATTCCACCCCTCCCTAGTTGCTGGCTGGGGTTAAACCACGACACTAGCATAGACTACATGCCCAACATTTAGGTAGCTCAGGTTAAATGAGATGAACCCTGTTCATGAACCAGCAATGTGCCCTTAACAGCAATGAAGGGCAATGGTATCCTGGGCTGCATTAGACAAAGTGCTACTAGCAGGTCGAGGGAGGTGATCCTTCCTCTCTACTTGGCACTGGTGAGGCCACACCTGGAATGCTGTGTGTGTGAAGTTCTGGGCTTCCCACTGCAAGAGAGACATGGACATACTGGAGAGAGTCCAGTGAAGGGCCATGAAGATGTTTAAGGGACTGGAGCATCTCCTAAAGGGGGGAAGCTGAGACAGCTGGGACTGTTCAGCCTGGAGAAGGGAAGGCTCAGTGGGGATATTATCAGTGCATACAAATATCTGAAGGGAGGTTGTCAAGTCTCCCTCCTCAGATATTAAAAAACCATCTAGACATGGTCCTGGGAAAGGAGCTCTAGGTGTCCCTGCTTGAGCAAGGGGCTTGGACCAGAGGATCTCCAGAGGTCCTTTCCAACCTCAACCATTCTGTGATTCCTTTTGACAGCCTTGGAATAATGTCTTCACTTTCAGTATCCTTAGTTCAGGCCAGATGCTGATCCTGCTCTTTCAAGACTTGGGGAACATCAGATCTATAAGACAAAAGGTAAAAATTTCCTAAGCTTTTTCCTGCTCAGTTTCTAGTGCTTCATATTCACATTCCCTATGATTATCATTATTAATAGCAATATAATTTTTATATGGTTGGGGAAAGTATATATAATAGGATTGTTACTTTGACCTGGAGCAACAGAGTTCATCTGTTGCACAAACCCTGTGGTAATTTAAGGGCCATTTTTGTTCTAGTCTATTTCTATTAATATAACCCAGTGACCTTCAGAGGTTCAGAGTTTATGCAATGCATATAGCTTCCAGATTCCACCTCTAGGAAATGAAGAGGAATCCTCTTGTGCTCTGTCCTTTCCTTATTGTCCACATTTTAGGAAAATTAGGCAAACATCTTCATACTATGATCTCATGTCTTCTCTTCTACCTGTTTATCATCAGGAAAATAGTTGCTTTTGTCCGTGTTCAAACTATCAGCGATGGCACTGGACTCTCCACTGTTAGACTGAAAGGGGCAGGGCCTGGAAACTTTATTGGTTTAGGCTCTCAGCAAGTTCATGCAGACAGCTTTGTGTGATTTACTGTCATACAGAAGGCTTGTTTTTGTAATCATAGATGAGATTACTGTTAAAGTGAAAAAAAAAATCCAAGACAAATAATTTAGAGGCCAGAAACTGCTCTTCCTCTTCTTTCTGTTCCTCCTGACTAGGTCCATAGTGCAGAGCACTGGAAACTAGTAAGAAGAACTAGTAGATTGTCACGCACATTACTCTCTGTGGTGAGGACCTTTTTCTCCATCTGGATTAGTATAGCTTCTGGCATAGCAGAGCCCTGCTGTGCTTGGTGTCATCATCAATACTGTCACAATAACAACAACAGTGATAATAATAACGTACTGGAAAACTTCATAGACGTAGAATGAAAAAGGTAAATACTGCTCCCTCATTCAATGAAATATAAATATCCATTAATTATCATTATGTATGAAGCTAATTTTTGAGATTTGACTTATTAAAAAATGTTTTGCCCAAGAGCCAGTGCCTTTTCTTACTAGGTTTTCACAATAATGCAGAATGAGATATTTGTGTTGCCACCTCCTAGCTGGTCAGAGCACTGCTTCAGTGAAGAAACAACTTCTAGTGATTTGCATAGTAATCCTTCTTGTGTCCTAATGGAAGCAGGGAACCCATAAGTATTTTTTGTCCTAATATCTACTTGGAACTAAAAACCTTTCAAAAGACTTTCTTTTTTTGCTTTTTCTCTGTGTTGTCTCTGAAATAAATCCAGTCCCACAGGAAATTCACTCATTCATGTTTTCCCACCAGAAGACAGGAAAAACTTGACTGAAATAATGAAGACTAGTCAAATGAATAGCTATTTTCCTATATCTGAATCTTGGCAGGATGTAATTGTTGGTTTTAAAACCTGGGGAAATATACACCTATTTTGTTTGTCCTTTTGGAATTATCAGACATGGATTTGATTAGAACAAAGGTTTCAGAGGTGGGCACTGTAATGACATGGGAGACAAAGTAAATGTGCCTGCCATATGACAGGTCTTTGTTTTTGTCATTTTGAACTTTCAACTTCTAAATTTAGATGAAATGTGTAATAAACTTGCTGACAAACCAACTTGTTATAATTCGGTTATAAATAGGCCACCCATGTCAATAATAGTAGACTCAATCCGTTATATGCTTCCATGTGCTTCCATACTCACTTCATATTTCTATTACTGGCATTGCTCAGAAGCATTGAGCAGTCATTGCTTTACTTTGGGTTTATGAATATACTCCAGCTATGATGAGACTAGTGCAAGTCATCAACACCCAGCAACACACTGATAACTGGAAACCAATCTTACATTTTGAACTAATGACATTAAAAGCACTTTCTTAGTACTGCACTAGTGTTTGTATTGTTCAATAGTATGAGTCACTGGTATTCAGGCTGGTTTAACTTGCATTGAAATTAATGGCCACAGTTGTGCAGGATTCATTTCAATGTTCTTTCCAATACCTAACCAATACCTTTGAATATGGCTTAGCCTTTATTGCTTTCAGATGGTAATTGTGAAAATGTCATGGAGGTTCCACAGTGCATTCCTAGTTCACCCGATGAACCCACATTCTGCTTTGCCAGGGGTTGTTGATGGTACCACCACTGACAAGAATGCTCTTTAGACGTGTAAAATATGGGGATTCTCAAGTCAGCTTCAGACTAGCTATCTTGTGCATCAGCCTAGTAATGACATCAGGGAAGTGGGTTAATTTAGTTAAAGAAATCATTAAATAACACAAATAACCTCAGAATTCAGAAAAGTGAGTGACTGAGATTTACAGCTATGAAATGGAGAGCAGAATTTGAGCTTTTCAGAGCAGGTTATGAAGCTGTTCAGTGGCAGAAAAAAATGTTTCTTCTCAGCACAGTGGATTTTTGCTGTCTTTTTGGAAAGAGTTGCGTCCCACTACCAAGGAAAACGTTAACCATGTATGAACTCTCCTGGCTGATCCAACACCGTGTTTCCATTCCCAAGTCAGAAGAGGAGAAAGATGAGTTTGGGTGGTTGGGGTGAAGTCAGATGAGGGAGAGTTAAAAAGGCATCTAGTAGCCACTAGTGGACTTGATCCCTTTGGATGTTACTTCTGGGTATTCTACTGTTTGTTTTGCTTTTAAGAAGATGGCAGTTTTAGAAGGAAAGCTCAATATTGCTTTTAATGTCGGGGTGGATTCAGAAATATTTTGAGACTATTTGTGTTTTGACAAGACTTTTTGTGCTTACATATTTAAATGCTCTTGCTCAGTAAAAGAATGCAGCTGTGGAATCAAACATGAAACTCAGGTTTTAAGTTTATAGAGAGTTTGTGCTTAGTTTTCACAGATAAGGCCTCCAGCAAATAGATGGGGCTTTAAATGCTAGTTCAGATTTGTTGATATTAAGAGCAAACCAAATTGAGTTGTTACGTTAAAGACAGAGTCTTTTAAATCATATTCTTAAGATAATTTTTTTATGTGCTATCTCATGGCAAGATATCTCCAATTTATTGTTTTGCTAATTGTATGAAGTGAGGTAAGACAGAGATTTTACCCTTGTCCTGGTGTAAAAACTGGTATCATCAAGAATTTACTACTTCAGGGAAGTAGTTTTGAACTTTAGTCAGGGCTGCTGACTAAGCACATGACTCATTTGCTTTTTTTCCTTTGAGAGGCGTTAACATTTTCACCGCATTTTAGCATGCGTATTTGAATAAGAAACCTCACAGAATCCTATATAAACAACTTCCACAGACTCAGCCTATTAGTACACCCTACTGGGATGATATAAGGTAAGAGTTACATAGCTCACTGGATAACTCTATAGATGCTAAAGACGTATTTTATGTTATAATCAGAAGGTCCTTACTTTTCTATTATATGCTATTTAAGTGCTAACTTAACAACAACACTTAAAAGTACCTTTGTGATAAAAATATCTATGTTAGGCTTTGCAGCTTTAGGTTAGCAATGAAATTAAAATATGAATAGAAAAAACATATTATAGACAATTTTGAAAGAACTAAAATAAAACAATTTTAATAGCATTTTAGAATTTGTATTATTGGCAAAATAGAATTTACTGCTAGAAAGCCAGATTCTGGTCTCCTTATTTTTGCTAGGTGGCCTTTTAACTTTCTCTGTCTTAGTTAATGGAACCGAGAAGTAAATTTTTGAAAGTGTGAATCTCAGCAGTTTTTTTTAATTTCATGTTTCAAAGCAACCCTCCAAAAAATGGTAACTATGAATGATGTGGGCTGTAAAACAGCCTCCTCTCTGCTTCACTGATGTCAGTCAATAACAGAGAAGAGTTCTTTGGGACCTAATGTAGTATCACTGAGATAAGAATCTATCACCACTGCCAAGAATCCCCAAAAATCACTTTCGACATGAATCTTCTCTTTGTGGGTTGAAGCAAGCCCAGGAGGACTGAAGGGTTCTGAGGTGGACATCCTAGTGAGTTCTAATCAATTGAACTGATGTTTATCTTACAAGTTCCCTTCCCAAAATTAAGGAAAAATATCAGCTTTAAATTCTATACTGAGGTATGTAATTTGATCCCAAACAATTTTTTTCTTTGCCATCTGATTTGCTGAAAACATTCATGTTTTATTTTGAGTTGCTTCACAAAAAAAAAAAGCTTTCACTGTGAAGCTGCAAATGAGCTGAAAGGCCAGTTCTTCGTAAGGCTGTAGTGGGGCTACCTGGAGACTGGGCATGGTCAGGAAGGGAGTGATCTTGTATCTGTTGGTGGCTTTGAATGTGGTCTGTGGGGGTTAACCTCTGACTACAGAGGAAGCTGATTTAGACAAAAGTTAAGCAGCCTTGGGATCCAGCAAAGCAGATCTCTGAATGACACACCTTTTGTTACTTCAGCTACTTGTCTGTTGCCTGTTTACATAGTCTGATTCTAACTGGCAATTCGCAGAGTCTGTTTGGGAGATCGGCCTTGTGAACAGGATAGAGATGATAGAGCTGAAAGTGTGCCTTGGGCAAGGCACAATTCACTTCTGTGTGCAAGAAGTGAGGCAGCACTGATCTGGGAAGAGGCTCAAGAGCAGATAAGCTTGTGGCAGGGGTAGCAGAGGATAACAGTAAAAAGGAAGTGTCTGTGAATGAGGAAGTCTGGGTTATTAGTCTGGGATTTTCCTCTGAAAGTAGAGACAAGAAAAATACTGCATAGCTCTGTCACCTGCGGGGAGTGTAATCTGTCATCACAATCAGTAATAGATTAGTTAAATAATTAAAGATAATCAAGCTTTGAACAAATGTGTGTGTTCGTGGGAAGTTCACCTTTTCACCTAATATTTATTTAATGATAAATGCATAATTGTTTGAGCTGTCTGACAACACCTGTATTATGCAGCCCAGGAGATGAAAATGGAGACTGGAGATGAAATTGCTATTGTGGGAATAGGATGCAACTTTCCCGGAGGTAAGTTTTGGGTAAAAGCAAAGCAGGCTGCTGGGTGAATGTTGAAAAGCACAGTCACTCGTTACTGTTGAGGTGGAGGGAAACAACACGTTCCTCCCTTACTTTTGTAGAATTCATTGCTTTGCTACTTGTAGGATCTTTTTAAGAAGTCATGAGGTGGTAGAAACAAATTGGTTCAAATTTGTCCGCTGACAGACAGACCTGCATGCTGGCTGTGGGCAGGGCATTCAGCTGCACACATGAAAGTTACATAAATGAACTGGATGGGTCTGGGATGATTTGAGCTTTATGCATGTGCACTGGCCGGATTATTGGGTATTGTTGTAGGACTATGCATCTATAGGGACAGGACAGATCGAGGGCCTGTCAGTATCACCAGCTCTGCCTGTAATATAAATAGGTTGGGTCTTCCTAAAAGACCCTTTCCTAAAAGAAATCTTCCTCCTTTATTACACTTCACAGATTTTACTACACTTTAAGGATTCGCTTTGAAAGGTTCCAGAAGGGAGCAGGGCTGGATAAATACAGCTCTGTCTCAAGTTGGATTCTGCCTTTTACAAATACACACCTAAATACTGCCTCTTGTACAAGATGGGAAGCTGACTTCAGTAAAGAACCGATATTGCCTACCATAATAAAAGGCAGCAGCAGCCTGTATTACAATAGCCTCATATTTACAATCTTAGCTATAATTAGGCCCTATGAAAGTGACAGTTGACTTTATATTCTGAGGTTAGATGGTTGACTGAGATAGATGGGTGGAGATGTTTAGATAGCTGTGAGAGATTTCTAGGTTCTGGCTGCTGCCGTCAAACTGTCCATACTCTTTACATTAGATAGATACAGATTTTAAAAATCCAGAAATAATCCAGGGAGTGGAATACAGTTCTATCCTTGCAAGGTGGTGTTCAGCCCTAAAGGTGACCATGCTAGTCTCTCCCTTTACTTGTTTTCTTTCTTGCCCTCACCACATTTCAGTTCCTGGCTTCACTTTGTCCAAGATTCAATAGGTATATGTGGTACAGTGATAAATATTGTGGCCCATAGCTAACTGTGAGCAAACATGAATGGTTCTGAATCTAGTAAAGTGCTAGTAAATATGTAGCAGCAGTCTCTTGCCTGAGCATTAAATACTAATTTGGTGCAAGCCATTTGTTGGTCCAGAAGTGCCAGTAAAGAGGCTCTCTTCAGAAACATTGTTCTTAATTACCTCGCCATGCAGTAAGTGAACACGTGTCCTGATCTGCATGGTGCATGATCAGAACTGCATTTCTGAACTTGCCTCAAAAGAACTGTTGAGCGGTGGGAGCCATTAAAGTACATCATGTCTGGCTACTGTCTGAGGCTGTGTCTATGATGATGGAATAACCACGGGAAGGCTTAGGTGGGAATGCTGTCCTGCAATCACCATTACTGCCTGCTAGCACAGTCCCCAGCCCAGGGCTGACCCATGTCAGTTAGAGCTGTCCCTGTCAATGCTTGGGCATGCCACAGGTTAGCACCTGTAAGGGACTGTTTCCAGAGTGTGGATGAGGCCACTACGTATGTTGGGGGAAGTGGAAGCTGGGAGGAAGAGAAATGTGGGCCACTGTGTGGATGCCATGTTAGTTGGTTTCAGGGCTAAGGAGAGGATCTAGCCATATCCTCAATGCTTAGAGCTGGAGCTCTGGATCTCAACCACTAAGGACAGGGTCCCTTCAAATCCAGTAGTGAGGTGTTGAGCTCTGTCAGCATTGAATATAAACATACTTTTATGTTTGATTTAGATGCCCTTCTAGTGTTAGGGACAAACACTGTACAGGTGCTGTACAGATACAGAAGGACTTCGTCCTACCCATGTGGTCCTTAAGGACATGATGCATGTATATAGTAGGTGCAGTGAGGTGGTAGGGAAATGGGGACAGCAGAAGGTTAAGGATTTTGTGGGGTTCCTTTGCTTTTAGGCAAGCAGTGAAGGGATCAGTCATGTCTTTCCATTTTCCTCTCACCAAAGGATGATCATTTCTGTCTCTGGTGATTCTACTTGAGCAACCTAGATTTATACATGGGAGTTCCTTGTAACTGTGTGCATTTCTGAGTCTGCATGGGGAGGGGGAGCACATAAATTAATCTACTTTAAAACCTTTATACAACAGGTGATGGAATTGACAATTTCTGGAAAGTCTTGGAGGAAGGCAAAAACTGCACAGTAGAAATCCCCCCCGAGAGATTTAATGCCAAAGAGTGGTATGATCCAGATGATAACAAGCCAGGAAAAATATGTACAACGCGAGCTGCTCTTCTCAATGAGTGAGTCTGTTACTCGGCTGTGCCACCGATTTTTTTTGTACTTAGAATAACGTGTCCAGCCTTTCAGAGGGTGCAAGGCACAGGGAAAGCTTGTAAATGGGACCTGGGAACCAGCTTTCTTTTATCTCACATGATGAACATGCAGTTGTGAAACTGCAGGGATTCCTGGTGTGTGACATCGATGAGCGAATTTAGTTGCAGGCTGTGTTAAGCACATATGTACATGGCTGGGAACACATATGACCTTTGATTACATAATCCAACATGTATGTACATAGTCACCATTGAGATGTCACCTGTCATGTGGCAGAGGTGTCTGCATTTTGGATATATAAAGTACACATGCATTATGCATGAGGGGGTATATAATGGACCTGAGGTGGGCTCCAGCCTGTCAAATAATTTGTGCTGTCTGTCGTACTGTGGACTGCAGAGGAAGGTGGCAGAGTGTGGACTCTGAGCGGTAAGAACTGCCTGGCAAGTCTCCTCCAGTTTCAGCCTGAAGGTTAGCCAGTTTTGCTGGACCTCAGGACATAATCCCGTGCTTGTGGGGACAAGTAGCTCTAGTTCATGTGCAGATGTGACAATTTAGAGACAAACTAAGGAAGTCTGGTTTTGCTAGATAGTCAAGAGGGGGATTTTATGCTTAATTTGAGTGTTATGCTTGCTTGTAAACCTGAACTATTCATAATTTCATAATAATCTTGCTTTTCTCTAGGCTCATACTGTCATGTCTTAAAAAAAGAAACTTTATCTTTATTCTGAGTTGCTCCATAATACTGAGGGATTATGTATGTACAAGTATCAGGTAAAGATACCAGTGTAGAGAGAAAATCTGGCAGAGCAAACTGCACTATGCATCCCTTCACTTGTATCCTCATGTCTCATGTCAAATTATCCCAGAGGTATGGGTACAGCTGCACGGGGGCTATGACTAATGTGAAGAATAGCAAATTACAGTAAGATTGTCCTGATTTCAGCTGGGATAGAGTTAATTGTCTTCCTAGTAGCTGGTATAGTGCTATGTTTTTGAGTTTGGTATGAGAAGAACGTTAACACACTGATGTTTTCGGTTGTTGCTAAGTAATGTTTAGTCTAATGTCAAGGATTTTTCAGCTTCTGATGCCCAGGCAGCAAGAAGGCTGGAGGGGCACAAGAAGTTGGGAGGGGACACAGCCAGGGCAGCTGACCCAAAGTGGCCAACAGGGGTATTCCATACCATGTGACATCACATCTAGTATATAAACTGTGGGGGAGTGGGGGCAGGGGGGGCAATCACCGCTTGGGGACTAACTGGGCATTGATTGGCAGGTGGTGAGCAATCGCACTTTGCATCACTTGTATATTCCAATCATTTTATTATTATTATTGTCATTTTACTAGTGTTGTCATTATCATTATTAGTTTCTTCTTTTCTGTTGTATTAAACCGTTCTTATCTCAACGCATGAGTTTTAGTTCTTTTTCCTGATTTTCTCCCCCATCCCACTGGGTGTGGGGGGGAAGTGAGTGAGCGGCTGCGTGGTGCTTAGTTGCTGGCTGGGGTTAAACCACGACAAAGATCAACATAAGTGTCTTTTATTTTAAATCCACATTCACCTTAAATCCACAGGCTGTAGACCTTTATTCAAACAAGAAGTTCACATGCGCAGAAGAGATCTTACTGCCTCCTGAAAACAATACTTAGTGGGTTTGAATCATAGGATCCAGAATTACTTCAGTGATTAGTCCTATGTTAGATACTGAATTCTCCACTGAAATCAAGAAATGATAGATGGCCATACAAATCTGATCTTGGGATACAAGATTAAGTCTGAGCTTGGTCTTTGTAAGCGTGGGCCTACTTTGAAGAATTTTTTAAAGATAAACATTCACATACACTGATAAAATATTTTGAATTTATTACTAGAGAAGTATGGGTATCTCTTGGAAGCATCCGAGCTGATCCTCTGCTTATTGGTTTTAAACTGTAAAGCATCAGTCTATATTGCCTTAAAATAATTTAGAAGACAATATTTGTTTAAAACTTGTTGACTAAGGCCACATTACAGCAAAGGGAGTCTCATTCTGCAAATTTTCATAATCTGAGGAGTCCTGTTGGTACTAGTGGAATAACCATTTGAATAAAAATTTCTAGGAGTGGGCTCATAACTCTGAAATGCAGAATCATTGATAAAAATACATATTTTGTGGTGGGACATGAAACATCCATGGCCTGTAAACATTTTCTTCTGAATTTCATATATGGGAACTGTGGCCTAAACACCGGTTACTGCTTTGCTTTTCATGAAATTGCAAAAAATGTGTACTTTGAGTCTAGAAGTAAATGCATATTATGTATATATTGTACCATTTTCTGGTCTGTGTATTTTAGATTTAATTCATTTGACAACCACCTGTTTGGGATTAATAATATGGAAGCTGAACGCATGGATCCACAACAGAAGTTACTGATAGAATGCGCATACAAAGCCCTGGAGGATGCAGGAGTCCCTGTAGAAGCTGTTAGTGGCACCAGAACAGGTGTTTTTATTGGTAAGATGAAAGTTTCATGGTGAAGAAAGTACGTTTGAACCTCGCAAAGATTGGAGCGCTCCTTCATAAACTTTACATAGGTATCTAGTGCTGGAGATCTAAGGCTACTGTGCTATGACACTACTGGTTATTTTTGGTAAGAATTACTAGGCTTCTCTAGAAGTTCATTATGGACTAGACTTGTGCAAAGCATTTGGCACTGTCCCACATGACATCTTTGTCTCTAGATTGTAGAGACGTGGATTTGACAGATGGACCACTCAGTGGATAAGGAATTGGCTGGATGGTCGCACTCAAAGAGTTGTGGTCAATGGCTCCATGTCCGAGTGGAGACCAGTGACGAGTGGCGTTCCTCAGGGTCCAGTATTGGGACTGGTGCTGTTTAATATCTTTGTCGGCAACATGGACAGCGGGATTGAGTGCATCCTCAGCAAGTTTGCCGCTGACACCAAGCTGTGTGGTGCGGTCAACATGCTGGAGGGAAGGGATGCCATCCAGAGGGACCTTGACAGGCTTGAGAGGTGGGCCTGTGCAAACCTCATGAAGTTCAACAACAACAAGGCCAAGTGCAATGTCCTGCACATGGGTCGGTGCAATCCCAAGCACAAATACAGGCTGGGCAGAGAATAGACTGAGAGCAGCCCTGAGGAGAAGGGCTTGGGGGTGTTGGTTAATGAGAAGTTCAACATGACCCGACCATGTGTGTTTGCAGCCCAGAAAGCCAACTGTATCCTGGGCTGCATCAAAAGAAGCATGACCAGCACGTTGAGAGAGGTGATTCTTCCCCTCTGCTCTGCTCTCATGAGACTCCACCTGGTGTACTGCATTCAGCTCTGAGGCTCCCAACATAAGAAGGACATGGACCTGCGGGAGCAGGTCCAGAGGAGGGCCACGAAGACGGTCAGAGGGCTGAAGCACCCTTCCTGTGAAGACAGGCTGAGAGAGTTGTTCAGCCTGGAGAAGAGAAGGCTCCCGGGAGACCTTATAGCGGCCTTCCAGTATCTAAAGGGAGACTACAAGAAAGCTGGAGAGGGACTTTTTACAAGGGCATATAGTGATAGGACAAGGGGATATGGCTTTAAACTGAAAGAGGGGAGATTTAGATTAGATGTAAGGAAGAAATTCTTCACCATGAAGGTGGTGAGGCACTGGTACACGTTGCCCAGAGAGGTTGTGGATGCCCCATGCCAGGAAGTGTTCAAGGCCAGGTTAGATGGGGCTTTGAGTAACCTGGTCTAATGGAAGGTATCCCTGCCCATGGCGGGGGGTTGGAACTAAATGATCTTTAAGGTCCCTTCCAACCCAAACCATTCTATGGTTCTATGCCTATATAATTCACGTACCTATTTTAGGTGCTTCTCTTGGTGTCTTCAGGCACTGCAGTTGAAGCAGGAAACAGTTAAGCTGCCTCCCCAAGCCAACCCTTTCTAGGAATGATACTCTCAAGCCAAGCCTATGCTTTTTTCCAGTATAACATTGGTTAAGGTGCTGTGGGGGTTGAGATCCTTTGAAACCAGCAGAAATCCTCATGTAGATATTAGTATGCTACCAAGGTGCACTTGTCCAACTGCTTACTTCAGTACCTGGAAAAGTTACGGAGAAGATTATACTGGGTGCTGTTGAAAGACATTTAAAGGACAATGCAATCATCAGGCACAGTCATCATGGGCTCACAACAGGAAAGTTCTGTTTAATCTGATATCCTTCTACAATAAGGTCACCTGCCTAGTGGACGAAGGGAAGGCGGTGGATGTAGTTTTTCTGGATTTCAGTAAGGCTTTTGATACTGTCCCTCACAGCATGCTTCTGGGCAAGGCCAACTGTGAGATGACCAGGTACACGGTGTGCTGGCTGAAGAACTGGCTGAATGGCAGGGCTCAAACAGTTGTAGTGAATGGGGCTACATCTGGCTGGTAACCAGTCACCAGCAGTGTTCCTCAGGGCTCAGTTCTAGGGCCAGTTCTGCTCAATATTTTTGTCAATGATCTGGATGCTGGAGTTGAATGCACCATTATTAAGTTTGCTGGTGATACCAAATTGGGAGGTGCTGTTGACTCTCTCAAGGGACAAGAGGCCTTGCAGAGGGGTCTAGATAGATTGGAGCATTGTGCAGTTCTCAATGGCATGAAATTTAACACGAACAGATGCCGCATTCTGCACCTGGGATGGCGTAACACTGGACACAAGTATAAGTTGGGCGAGAAGTGGCTGGAGAGCAGCCCTGCAGAAAGGGATCTAGTGCATTAAATACACTATAACCAGCCGGTCAAAAGAGGCGATTATCCTGCTGTATTTAGCATTGGTGCAGCCTCACCTTGAGTATTTTGTGCAGTTCTGGGCCCCACAGTTTAAAAAGGTGTCCAGAGGAGGGCAACAAAGCTGGTGAAAGGGCTGGAAGGCATGCCCTGTGAGGAGCGGCTAAGGACTCTGGGTCTGTCTAGTTTGGAGAACAGGAGTCTGAGGGGCAAACTGCTCTCTACAGCTTCCTGAGGAGGGGAAGTGGAGAAGGAGGTGCTGATCTCTTCTCCCTGGTATCCTGTGACAGGGTGCGTGGAACATGTTCAAAGCTGCACCAGGGGAGGTCCAGACTTGACATTAGGAAGCATTTATTTGCAAAGACAGTGGCCAAACGCTGCAACATGCTCCCTAGAGAGGAGGTTGATGCCCCACACCTGTCAGTGTGTAAGAGACATTTGGACAATGCCCTTAATAGCATGCTTTAACTTTTGGTGAGCCCTGAATTGGTCAGGTAGTTATCATGATCGCTGTAGGTCCCTTCCAACGGAACTATTCTATTCTATTCTATTCTATTCTATTCTATTCTATTCTATTTAGTCAAGGAGCTGGAATAACAGCACATTTTTTCTGGTGTAATCTGTGTCTCTTTTCAGAGGAGTTGTCTGGGATAGTTGGGCTGATGTAACTATAGGGACAAACTCTTTAGATTACCTTTTAGTCTGAGACATGCTCTTCTTTCACAGAGGAGACTATTCTTTGCTTTCTGAATAAAGGTACTACATTTCCCACACATGGCCGTGGACTTGGGGATCCACTGTTTTTCAAGCATATATGTTCTCAGAAAGAGGACACAACTCCTCTCACAGCCCTGTTCTTCTATTTCTGTCTGTCTTACTGGATCACAGTGAGCAAACCAAAAGTAAATAAAAAGCATTGAATGTAGCTTATGCTGTGACCTTTAATTTGGTACATCTGAAGAACTTTAGCTAAAGTCATGTACGTTTATATCCCATACGTTTATGGGATATACGTTTATGTGAGTTTTGCCTTTGACTTGCATTGAAGCAAAGCTTCACCATAGGAGTACTGATGCCACGTAGTTTACTATCAAAACAGAAACACAAAACATGCTATCAGGTTTAGAGCTGTACATCCCTTTTGTTTCCTTAGGTTAATGTGACATGTATTTGATGTTTTTACAGGTCTTATGAATCGAGACTATGAAATTGTAACAGGCAGAGCAGTGACCGAAATAAATCATTATGATGGTACTGGAACAGCAATGAGCATTGCTGCTAACAGGATCTCATTCACATTTAATCTGACTGGACCATCACTGACTATTGACACTGCATGTTCATCTTTTCTTTTTGCTCTGCACTATGCCTCGCAAGCTATTAAATCAGGTAATGGGACTGAAGAGATGCTGGACAACAAAATTAGGATTGCTACTGTTTCTGTCTATCATCCTGGACCTCTCAACACGTGTATGTTTCTATTTTATTTCAGGAGATTGTGAGGCAGCAATCTGTGGTGGAGTGAACTGCATAATAGATCCCCGCCCTTTTGTATCTCTCAGTAAAGCAAAAATGATCTCTCCAGAGGGAATAAGCAAACCCTTCTCCAAAAAGGCAGATGGCTATGGAAGGGGAGAAGGCTGTGGTGTTGTTTTCCTCAAGCCACTGAAAAAGGTAAGATTGCTTGTGAAGCAGCCTAAAATAAGACTGGTTGCTTACCTGAATTTTGTATCTTCAGCTCTAACAATTACTTTTCCAGAAAAGATTTTCTAATTCAAGCTTAAGATTAATGACGCAATTATTAAGCATTAAGCATTTATGCACTTCCCCTACCATGGGAAAGTGATCACGCATTTAAAAGTTAGTAACATACTTTTGTCTGTCCTTGGTTTTGTTGTTTTGTTTTGTTTTCTCCTATAAAGAGAAAGCATGAGATTATTTAAGATAATTTTACCTTTTTATGAAACAGGCAAGGGAAGACTACAGCAAAATCTGGGGTGTTATAAACATCAGTGCAGTAAATCAGAATGGTAGGTCCATGACTCCAATCACAAGACCGTCTCAAATAGAGCAAGAGAAGTTACTGCGCAGTATTTATGAAACTCGTGTTGATCCCTCAGTTGTGCAGTACATTGAAGCACACGGTACAGGAACTGCTGCTGGAGATCCTACTGAAGCTGAAAGCCTAGGCAGTGTCATTTGTAAAAACAGGTCTTCGCAAGTTTCCATTCTGAAAATTGGTTCAGTGAAAGGAAATATTGGCCACACTGAATCAGCTGCTGGAGCAGCAGGGTTAATCAAAGTGCTTCTGATGATGCATCATGGAAAGATTGTTCCATCCTTGCATTACTCGAAGGAGATGAGCAGCATCGATACAGATAAATTAAACCTTGCAATTCCCACAACAGTAGAGCCTTGGGAAGAATCCAGTGATTATGGAAGAGTAGCTGGCATCAACTGCTTTGGCTTTGGAGGAACCAATGCTCACGTTGTAGTCAGGCAGGTTAAGCAGCTAGAGCCTCTTCCTGAGTTTAAGAGGCCCTTTGAATTAGTTCTGCTGTCAGCAGCATCAAGTAAGTCTCTTCAGATGACAATGGCTGATACAGCTGACCAGCTGAGCACAAGAAACTCTGTAACTCTCCCAAGCCTGGCCTATACGTCTGCCTGCAGAAGAAGCCATGCCAACTACAGGCACCGAAAAGCATTTGTCACAAATTCTCTCCAACACTTCCAGCAAGAGGTTATGTCAGCAGCGAGCACTAAACTTGCCATGTCAAAGGCAGGACCACAGCTGGTGTTTGTGTTCTGTGGCAACGGCGTAATGCTGAAGGAGTTCAGTGAGGCACTGCTGAGCTCAGAGCCAGTGTTCAGAGACAAGTGTAAGGAAATAGAAGCACTTTTTCAGAAACACGCTCCCATCAGCCTCCTGCCAGCAGGAGGTCATAGCCCAAAGGATTTGTTGAATCCAGAGCTTTCCCAGCCCTTGCTTTTTACCCTGCAGGTTGCCTTATCTTCCCTTCTGAAATACTGGGGTATTAAGCCAGTTGCTGCTGTTGGCCACTCTGTAGGGGAAGTTGCTGCTGCGCATTTTGCTGGGTACCTTTCCCTGGCAGATGCAGTCAAAGTGATTTATCACCGGAGCAGGCTGCAGGCAAAGACTGCCAGGGGCAGAATGTTGGTGGTTGGAAACATCCCTGTTCAAGAGATTGCTGAACGTCTGCATCCCTACTCGGGGAAGGTGTGCATTGCAGCTTTCAACAGCCCAGTTTCCTGCACCTTGTCTGGGAATTCAGACTCTGTGGATGCTGTCCAGAGAGATTTAGCTCAAGCTTTCAGCCAGAGAAACATCTTCCTTCATGTTTTAAGTGTCCCGGCTGCGTACCACAGTCCCAGCATGGATATGATACTTGGGGAGCTGGAAGAGAACATACAGCCTTTAGAAAAAGAGAAGGGGGAAATTGAAGTGATTTCAACGCTGACTGGGATGGCTGCTTCTGAAAATGACTTTGCTCAGAGCAAATTCTGGGCCCGGCATACTCGTGAGCCTGTTGCTTTCACTCAGGCCATCAAAACTGCAGTTAGGGACAGGGAGAATGTGGTGTTTGTGGAAATAAGTCCTCACCGAGCATTGCAGCGCAACATAAAGGAAACTCTAGGAAAAGGCATACAGGTGTTCTCTTCCTTGCAAACTGATGCAGAGTATCAGACACTCCTCACCCTCGTAGGAAATCTGTTTGAATTGGGATATAATCCTGACTGGCAGCACTTTTATAATGGGTATCAAAGTATTCCAGTGGCCATTCCACGGTATCAGTTTGATCGCAAAAAACTCATGGCCTGTCTGGATATCCATCAACAAGCAAACCAAAGAGGCATCAGCTCCAGTCATCCTTTGATTTATGGCATAAACAGTGACAACACAGAGTTTGGCTGCCTGCTGTCTCAGGACACGGCATCCTATTTATATGAGCACAAGAACAATGGTGTAGCTTTAGTCCCTGCTGCTTTTTATGTGGAGCTTGGGCTGGCCTCTGTGATGAGCAGCTCAAGACCTAAAGTGCCTCTGCATACTTGCCAGATGAGTATCAGTTTTTCTGCACCATGTGTTCTCACACAGAGTTCCCAAGTCTTGAGTATTAAGCTGAGTCCGCAAAAAGCAGTGACAACCTTTGAGATACTCTCTTCCTCCAATGCAGTTTATGCTGCAGGCCAAGTTACAAAGGGGCCTGAAGCTGTGGTGGAAGAAAGCACCATCTCCTTCCAAGACATCTATCAAAGATGCAGGTCAGTGGTTACCAGAGAGGAGGTTTATGAAGCACTGTCTCAGGTTGACTTTCAGTATGGCTCCATATTCAGGCAGCTCAGTGATGTGCATCACTGCCAGGAACTAAAGGAAGCTATAACAAGCATAAAGGTGAACAAGGAGACCGTCAGAGAGATGTACAACTACTGTATCCATCCAGTGCTGCTTGACTGTTTTCTGCAGATGACTGCTGTCATGACCTCAACGACGTTCCAGTCCAGAGTAGGCTTTCCTTCAGGGATAGGCAGCCTGGTGGTGCTCCGACCACTGGAGGAAGAAATGATGATATATATGAGAACAAGCAAATCTACTGGGAACTGCCTAGAGATCTGTGGATGCTTTATGGACAAACATGGCTCCGTTTTGGCTGAACTCAAGCGCGTTGCTATCACTTTCATGAAGCAAGCATCTTCCAGAGACAATGAGTTCATGTTTGAAAACAAGTGGAAAGAAGTCTCTCTTTCACAGGCGATTGGACATCTGGGGGCTATGCCCAGAGTCCTAGTGTTTGCTGACAAATTTGGGATAGCTGAGAAGCTCAAAAAATATTTGCACCCTGGTTCAAGATATGTTATGTATGAAGACTGGGAAGCCCTCTTGGAAGGCCACACACAGAGTAAAATGAGAGCAGAGGTTGAGGATTATGATGAAGTTCTGTTCCTGTGGGGAATTCAAAAGTTAAATGAAGATTTCCCAAGCAAAGTGGTAGACCAATTGGCAAAGTGTTGTGAAGCCTATCGCCAAGTTATTGTGGCATTAAGAGAGAAAATGTCCCGCTGTTCTCTCAGAGTGATCACCTACAGAACAACAGAAAGATATGTAGACCATGTTAACTGTGGGTTTGCATTGTATGGCATGACCAGAACTTGTGCCACTGAAGTTCCAGAAATCACATTTCAGCTGATTGACCTCAGCTCTTCCAGTTCCCTGGACATCTCAGTGCTAGCAGATATTCTTGTCAAACACAAAGGTGTGGATTACCCAGAGGTTTGCATCAGCCAAGGAAGAACTTATGTGGCTGAAATCAGACGCACACCTTTTGTAGATGCAGATTACAGCCAACCCACAAGATCTCTCCAGAGGTCAGAAACATTCACTTTGTACACTTCTGATCCGTATGCAGCAAAAGACTTGTCTGCTGAATTATCCATCAGCACTGAAACTCAGCTTGACAAACAGAGTGTTGAAATTCAAGTGGATAAAATATGTCTCCACTCAGAAGATTATTTTCCCATTAGTGTTTCTAGTCGTAACTTTGGTAATACACTGTACTGGAATTCACAAGCAGTAGACAAACACGGACTTTTAGCTCTTGATTTCAGTGGCACAGTAACAGCAACAGGCGTTGATGTGAAGAAAGTAAAAGTGGGCGATCATGTGGTTTCATGTTATCCAGCTGCTGCGTCATCCCGAGTTCGGATTCCAGGAACAGTTTGTTTCAATGTAAAGAAATTCCCATGCTTTCAGAAAGTCCCTTGTGTGTCATACTTTATCATTGCATGGGAAATCTTCAGTCAGAGATTACCCAAGGGGAAACATGACAGAACATTGGGTATTATTTCTACAGAGCCGTCATCAGTTTTGTGCCATGTTCTTTCTGCGGCAGCAGAAGAGATGGGTTGGAAAACAGTACTTGCGAGGCCCACTCCTGATAAGTTCCAGTATATAAACTTATGCAATGCCCTTGTTGTTCTTCCTCCAGTAAACAGACTGTCTCAGGAGGATCTGGCCCGCATGTACTTTCTTAAAGATGTAGTGATAGTGTGTGGCAATAGACAGTCTGAATGTATGCAGGATGTCAGTGGAATTGATCATGAAAATATCAGCTTTCATATCCTTACACTTAGCAGCATTTTCCAGAAAGCACCTCTAAAGGAACTGCAAAAGACTGTGCATGCATGGATCAATTCCATGGATATGAAACAGTTTAGACATCTATCAGGCTCTGTTTTTCAGCAGACTGAGAACTTTGAAGGGATAAACTCTGTGATGTCCTATTTTACATGCAAATCTGTGCCACTTGCTGTACTGAGAAGGCGGAAGGGCATCACCATGCTTTCAGATATACCATTGTATGAATCCCCCAAGCAGCTGTTTAAGCAGGATGCTGTTTATGTAGTAGTCGGGGGCCTCACTGGTCTTGGCTTTGAAACAGTGAAATTCATAGCCAAGAATGGAGGAGGGTGTATTGCAATACTCTCCAGGAGAATTCCAAGCAATGACAAGCAAGAAGAGTTGAAGGCTTTGCAGCAGCAGTATAAAGGGAGTAAAGTAGTGTTTGTGCAGTGTGATGTTACTTTGACCAGTGATGTTGAGAAAGCTTTCCAGTCCATTGTGAACATCTTTGCAGGGAGTCCAATCAAGGGTGTATTTCAAAGTGCTGTCATTTTACACGATGGCCATCTTGAAGTTCTGAACTTGGCTGATTTTCAGAAGGTGCTGAACCCAAAAGTAGCAGGGACCCTAAATCTTCATTGGGCTACCAGATGCCAGGAGCTTGACTACTTTGTGTGCTACTCCTCTGTTACTTCCTTTCTGGGAAATTCCACCCAGGCAAACTATGCAGCTGCAAATTCTTTCTTGGATGTCTTCTGCCTCTACAGGAGGAACTGTGGGCTTTCAGGCCAATCCATTAACTGGGGTGCTTTGAACCTTGGCTTACTGCTCAATCAAAACCATATTCAGAACATTCTGGTATCCAAGGGAATAGACATTCTACAAGTGCCTGAAATTCATGAGTATCTCAGGAAGAGCTTACTTATGAATAACCCACAGCAAGCTGTCATCAAATTAAACTTTGAAGTGTTATTGCATCATGTTTTTTCTCGGATTATTTCACTCAAAAGTCGCTTCATATCACTTATGTCAGAAGAATTCAGGAAAAAGCTTGAAACCTCTGAGGAAACTCAAGTTCAGGATACTGCCTTAATCAAATCTGAAGACTATATCACCTCACTGGTGAGTGACCTCACCGGATTGACCCCAGATGAACTAACCATGAATACATCACTTTCATCATTGGGTATAGACTCTATGTTAGCTATGACAATTCAGAACCGTGTCTTTCAAGAGAGAAAGGTGGACATACCTCTTCTGAAACTGCTTGATCCTCACACAACTCTGTCAAGTGTAGTAGTAGTTTTAGAAGAAACAAGCAATGCAAATGGAATAGTTGAGAAAAAACAAGCTGCGGTTGAAAGTGCAGAAGATGGGAGCTGGCTATAGGAGTCTTCTCATTCAGGAATTGTGTAACTTTAAAGATACCTGAACCCTTTGTAGTATCTCAGGATATGTCATTGCAGACAGGGTAGAACATCTGGTGGTGCTGAATGTACTCTTCCGCATCGACCCAGAAAAACCCACACCAGATTCTTCTGCCATTGCACTAGCTGTATTAATTTCAGTCCATTGTTTGACTTGTTACTTTCAATATTTTTTACCTTCATTTTTCAATATTTTTAATTGGAAATAGGTAGGTTAATACATACACATTTTCATTTGGTAAATTTGTATGTTCAATGCACATTGCATTTTTTTAAATCATATTAAAGTCTTTGATGAAAACAGTATGTTTGCACCTCTAAATGATGAATGCATTTCATTTTTTAAATCATATTAAAGTCTTTGCTGAAAACAGTATGTTTGCACCTCTAAATGCTGAATGTACATGTAAAGCAGCATAGGATTATTACCATTTTTGTGATTATTGTGTTCTTAATGTGTTATTCTTTTTTTGCATATTATCAAATGTGTATAAATACGGGCACCTTTTTGAAAGACTGCTAGATGTTGTGAATTTCAAAGGTTTCTTCTTAAAAAATTAAACTTAATTTTTCCTTATGTCTGCAAAATATTAAAAATTTACCAGTTGCAAAGCATACAGTAAAGCAACTGTTTTTCTTTATTAATTAACCATTTTTATGAAAGCCCAAATAAACAAGAATAGTAAAAAAGTTTAAAAAGCAAAACCTAAAGTGTATCTTTGTCTTATTTTAATTTTTTTGTTCCTCATCTGCTCTCCTAGTTTAACTTTTCCAAATCCTAACATCTGCCCTTATTTTACTCCAGTGAGAAAATGCCGACTTTTCCCCAAAGACAGTGAAGGAAACTTTGTTTATAGTCTCTTAATATATAAGTAGGGTCCTTCTATTGTTTTTCCCTTTTATACTTAATTGTCATTCACCCCAAGATGTCCCTTGTCATTCTGGCAGTATTCTCCAGTGCATTGAGTGTCCATGGACTATGAGGTCCCCCTGAAACCATCTCTTCCCCAGGCTGAGCAAGCCCAGTTCCCTCAGCCTTTCCTCATAGCTCTGGTGCTCCAGCCCCCAAGCATCTTGATGGCCTTCTGCTGAACTTACTCAAGCTTATCTATATCTTTCTTATACTGGCAGGCCCAGAACTGACCAGGGTTCCAGATGTGGTGTAATGAGTAAAGTGTGGTGTACTGGTGGTGTACATTACACCACCAGTGTGATGTAATAAGTAAAGGTGAAGAATCACTTCCCTTGATCTATGGGCTACACTCCTGTCGATACAGCCCAGTGTTCTGTTAGCCTTCACTGCTGCCAGTGTGCATGGTGAACTTGTGCTTAGTCCACTGTCCATCAGGAACCCCTGGTCCTTTTCATCTTAGCTGCCAGATGGACAGCCTGCCTTCCCTTTAATCCTGACCCATAGGTTCTCGGTTGGTTCCTCATCCATCCCCAGGCAGAGCTCCATGCACTCCAGCTGGTCATCGACATAGAAGGCAACACCCCCTCCTTGTCTACCCTGTCTGTCCTTTCTAAAGAGCCTGAATCCTTCCATTCCAACACTCCATCCATAGGAGCCATCCCACCATGTGTCGGTGATGCCAATGAGATCATAGCCCTGCAGGTGTGCCCATGCCTCTAACTCCTCTTGTTTGTTCCCCATGCTACATGCGTTTGCATAGAGGCATTTAAGTTGGGCTCCCGAGGAAGCTGATTTACTGGACTTACTCCAGCTGGCTGGAGTGGCTGGAATTCCTTTGTGCTGCTCTTCAGGTGCTCTCCTGCTGACCTGTGATCCCTCTCCAGGCTCTGGGCATCTATTGCTGCCACTGGCATCCCCAAAACCCCTGCTCCACCCCTAAACTCATCAGCCAGAGGCTCACCTGAAGTGAACAGATGTATACTGCAATGCAAAAACCGAAGCGGTGAGCCCTAATGTCTGCTGATGGCTTGCCCACAACTGCCCAGCATCTGGCTGCGGCTTGCCAGACCACTCAATGCTGGTGTGGCAGCAGGGGAGAAGCAGCAGCAGCTCTGGGCTGTTGCTCAGCCCTGGGACACCTCATGGGTGCAGGATGGGGTGTCCCAGGGAAAACACAGCAGCAGATGCCCATGCAAGAGGCCCAGCTCGTGAATGGAGCAGCCAATGGTTAGGTCTACGGGGTAGGCAGGTGGTGGGGAGGAGTCCCAGTAGGGCTTAGGGACCCATGAGTGGCTGATACAGGACATTGGAAAAGGATCAGTGTGAGATGGGTTTTCCTCCCTGCTGGATTTTGGGAAAGCAGAGCTTTGGCTGGGACACAGAAATGCCTCGTGTAAAGAGCAGCTGAAGGCTGATGGCTGCACTACATAAGGAGGCACATTATTACATAGTTTAAAAAAAAATGTTCAAGCCAGTTAATTGTTAGTTTCTAGACTTTTGAATTTTTTGTTTAGATTTTTTAAAGGCAAGTTTTTATTTTCGAAGGCCATTAGGTGTATTTCTTTAAATATGCTTTTATTTGCCCAGTAAGCTTCTAGTATTGTGATTGTTGTACTCTGCCCAGATATTTTCTTTGATAATCTAAGAATTAAGCTATAACCACATGAAGCACATTGAAAATTTTCATATAATTTTTAGTAGATGATCTTACTATTGCTTTAAGGTGTTGAACATGTTGTTTGGTGATGCTCTACATTTGAAAGAGCAATCTGTTGTTACTCCAAAACAAAGTCATTCACCCTGTGTTTTGTCAGCCACTATTGAGTTATGCTGATGGAAGCAGAAATAGAAATGATTTTGTGAAGCTAGAGGAGAAATGGGGAAGAGAGAAGGAAGGGAGCCAGAGCTTAACAGGGTGATGCAAAGCAGGGTGACTCCAGAGCTTGCATCCCCATCTGCTGAAGCTGGTACATACATACATTGACAAATCTAGGCAGCTGAGTTGCATTGTTAAGTAGACGTGAGAATCCTTCATACATCTCCGCATTGTGCAGTTGTAACTGAACCTATTGATTTTAGTAATGATAAAGACAGGTTTGATTCTGTGAGACCGAAGCACCAACTTTGGCTGGCTGCAGACAGTGCTGCTCTTTGGCTTTCTCTTGCCAAAGCAATCACTGTTCCACTAGCACTGTGAAAGCTGGATTTTCATAATCTACTGATGGCACTTGTATTCTGAGGTATTGCTGAAGGAGCTCGCATCTTCCATGTGTTTTGGTTTTGACAGCATCTGTGGATGTGCCATAAATGTCCCAGAGGCCAGAATATTTGAATAGAAATGAGACCATTGCCAGCCCCCAAAAGTATAGTGAGAAACCTGATCTTGAAAAATGCTCTGGCAAAGCGAGTTTCAGCTGCAGCCAGGACAATTAGAATTGACTTTTCTGACAGCAGCAGTTTGTAATGCAGGGTAAGACAGTAATGGCAGAGCACTGACTACTCTTTCATTTGTGTCTGACAAATACATACGACATATCACCAGAAAAATAGCTTGGAAAATCCACACAGGTGACACATCAGCTCAGAGATAACGTCTGATGTCCTGAAAGCAGCAACGAGCTGGAGGAGAAGGAAAAGTTATCCACAAGCAACAGAATGGATTGCAAAAACACAGAAGCAACCTGCAGTGGTGCAGGAGCAGTGACAAAGTCCTGAGTGCTGTTCTGTACTACCAAACATCATAACTGGAACACATAAACAGGACCTTGCAGTTCTTGCTTATGCCTCTAAATTAGTTTAAAAGGTTTTTTTTTTTTCTGTATCAACTGCTGTCAAATGTGATTGTTTGAAGAAAGCGTAGCTGTCATTCCTTCCTGAAAAATTATGTTCTGCTTAAAATCTGAATTGTAATTAGATAAATTACTTGTGAAAAAAATCTGTATCTGTGTTTAACAGAAGGCTTTTAGTGACAATGTTGCTTGGTCTTTGCAATTAATCTCAGAGCGTTAACTACATGGGGTGTATTTTTAAAGATTCTGTGCTTTCAGTCTCCAAACTCTCAATCCTGTTATCAGAGGAAGGATCCCATTAGCAGGATGCATATTCAGTAATAAGACAATCATGACTCTGGCACAGTACTTGGAAAACTATTAATTTTTCCAGTCAAAGCCTGAAGTGATATAATATTTAGCCAAACTGCTAAAACATCTGTCTCTCCTTCTCTGAGTACAACCATAAATGCAATTAGTCAGATATGTTCTAAACAGCAGCGACATAAATACAGAATTAATGGCAAAGAGCCCTAATGTTTCTTTGGAAAATGTGCTCATGGATGCACTTTTTGCTTTCTGCCCCAGGCAAGTCATCAAAATATCCCCCCTGTTGCGTAAAAGGAGCTTGCAGGCTGAACTAACAATTCATTTTCCTGCAAGTAAACCAATGTCTGGTTTTTGTTTTGCTGGGATCATGTAATGCCTGATAACATGCATGTTGGCCCACAGGTGTGGTCTGCACCCAGATCAGGGACTGCAGCCAGTCTGCGGCAGGACCGTGACACAGCAGTCGCCATAGCTCTGGCAGGGGGCAGGTGATGGAGCCTCAGCTTACAAGCATTTCCCCAGGACCAGGGCTGGCTGTGGCCACAGCCTCCCCGCAGTGCCTCTGGGAGCCTCTCCTCATGGTCCCAGCTGAGCTACTTTGGCCCTGAGCCTAGGCAGCCAAACCCCAGGATCTTATGAACCCAATCTGCATTTTCTTCTTCAGATAACATCCCAGAGAAGTAGGTATTCAGTTGATAGGGGCAGTGTTGCTGGTAATGGCTTCCCTCAGTCATACCTTGTTACGGCACAAAACATTGATTATCACTGTAAAATAAAAATGCTGTATCCTAAATGGATCTATGTAAACGTTTTAATTAATGTAGTCAACAGATTAAGACACATCTTACTCAACAGGCTGTTCCTATGATGCTGGTGGAATGTAGTCCTGACTCTGCTACTTAGTGTTTGCACCTGTGACCTCAGAGATAGTGATAAGACATGGTGGCATTAATAACAAAACAAGACGTACATTTTGCAGGATCCTTGGAGAGCTACAGCAAAGTTCTTTAGACATCTGAGGTTGTTGGGATGATTAAGGGACTGGAGCACCTCACATATGAGGAAAGGCTGATGCAGCTTGGACGGTTCAGCCTGAAGAAGAGAAGGCTCACAGGGTATCTTATAAATGTATGTAAATACCTGAAGGGAGGATGCAAAGAGGACAGAGCCAGGCTCTTTTCAGTGGTGCGCAGTGGCAGGACCAGAGGCAACAGGCACAGACTGAAACACAGGAGGCTCCTTCTGAACATCAGTAAACACTTTTTTATTGTGAGGGTGACCAAGCACTGGCACAGGTTTTCCAGGGAGGTTGTGGAGTCTCCATCCTTGGAGATACTCAAAAGCCTTTTGGACATGGTCCTGGGCAACAGGTTCTAGGTGTCCTGGCTTGAGTAGGGAGTTGGTGCAGATGACCTCTGGAGGTCCCTTCAAACTTTAGTCATGCTGTGATTCTGTGATTCTGTGAAATCCGTGGCAGATGGATTCGATCATCTCCATCAGTTCATATCTTGGGGAACATTTGACACCACCACGTTAAATAGACCCTCATGAAAAAAAGTGATCAATTCAGAAGCCTCTGACTGATCTCCCTCTTCCCCCTTATGCCCCTTTTGACCACCCTTCATGCTCTAAGGGAAGACCTACCCCACACTTTTGAAAGAAGTGCCCAGAGAGACAAATTTAATGATACTGATGTAGCAGTAAGCCAATTCTGGAAATTCCAGCATACTTTAAAAAGTATTTTGGTTAAAAATCAGAGCCATGTATTCAGTTTAAAATCTGACTATAAGACATCATTTTCATACTTCTAAGAAAGCATTTTCTATTGCAAACTTAAAAGCATATCCTAGGCATCAGCCAAATACAGAATAAAATTTCTATGCATGCAGTCACTACCTGTAACTTTATATACCATCTGAAATTCATCAAGAGATGACAAGTCTTATCTACTGCTTCAAACACAGACCCTCTCCAGTTAGTTTCTTCAGCTCAGACCTAATCATTCTAGATTAGTCCACGGTGAGAACAGTACTTTGTATTAAATCCCTCACAGAGATGAGAATAGCTGACACACCTCACACAGCAGATAGGCTGCTCTTTTCACCTGCAATGTTAGTTTTGACAATTTTGACAACAGCGTGTGACTCTGGAAGAAAGAAGCTGACCTTGTATCATTTTCAAGAATGGATTTAGCAGAGAGTGACATCCTTGATGCAAAGTCAATCNAAAAAGAAATCCTATCCAAGAAAAAAAGTTAAATAAATTTGAATGAGGCCTGATGACTCCCCTCCCTAAAATACCTGCTTTTCCTGCTGGCAGCAGGAGGAATCCAGGGCAGTTAGCACACATAGTGCTCTCATGGAGACAGCCAAGCTGATTTTGTTGAATATTCGTGGAAGTTCAACATACACAGGCATGGATGGAAAATCTTTAGCCTTCTGGCCTATATGTGGCAGAAGTCTGTGCAACTGGACAGGGTGCTGAGTATGGGAAATGTCAGACAAAATTTATTACGCTGTTACTTATGTCAAGTCTACATGTATCAGCCCTCAGCAGAAGAGTAGCTTGTCTGTTCTTGTGATACGGATGACAACTGATGAAACCACTTGAGCCACGGTAGTGATTTAAAAAGACACCCTTACGTTTCTTATGTAGAAGTAAAGGAAAATTCCATCCATGTGGTAGGTTTCTTTTCAATACTCAGAACATGAAGAAGAGGCTCCTGTGCAGAACTGTAATTTCTTGTCATCGATGCAATTTGTTGCCAAACCTTTAGGAAAATGAAAGAATGCAATGTTTCATATTGACATAATGTACCTTTACTTACATATGTGAATTGAAGGAGAAAATAGCTGGTTATTCTGCTTTTTAGGTAATGAAGCCAATAGGTGGTGGAACTGACAATTTCTGGAAGCAGACAAAATTCAAATGGTAGAAATACTGTTGGAAGGATTTAATATCAATATATTATGATCCAGGTAATAACCACACAGGGAAAAAATGTGCATAATGTGAGCTGTCTTCCTGATAAGTAAGTCTGTTGCTGTGATCTAAAACCTTTTAGCATGGAGACTCTAATCCCATTCTCCTTGAAGTACCATTGTTCTTTAAAGATTAAAGGTGGGTGTTTGTGTGCAGACCTATACATGTGCCCATATTAGGCTATGTACCATACATGTGAAATCTTTTCTGCTGAAAAAACTTGTTCCCAATAATTTCAGTGAACAAGGACTTGAGTTGCCTTAAATGTTATGTAGAGAAAAGTCAGTTTACAGTTTGCTGCTTGGAGCTGCATTACAGCAAACAGAAGCCCCTTATTAAACTGAGCAGACCTTCTGAAGCTAACAGATTTTTACTCACAGCTAACAATGTAGAGTAAAAACTCATGGGAAGGGCTCCTAAGGTTTAAAAACACAAGAGCTGGCCTGTGATTAGCAACAAGGTATTTTTTGCAGCAGTAGAATAGTGAATAAAACAGCCCGGGTCTTGAAACACAAGGTTATGTTTTTCAGAAAGGGATTTCTGACTTAATGGCAACCTCCTCGTTAGCTGGTGTTTAGACTAGAAATGAATATGCAGCAATCCCCAGGGCACTCTCTGATGAGAAGACGATACTGTAGAAGTAATGTATTTTTCACACATGTAGCAGCAAGACATTTGGAATTTGTGACATGGGGACTGAACATACAGATCCATATTTTTTTGGTCATAAAGTCAATAGTCACTCAAGGTGAGAGACGGAGGTTTTTTACAACTTGAGACATGTATCACCTCAGATACATAGAAGTAACTAAAATCTATGGAAACACTGGAGTTGTTGAACACTAGAGTTAAAGCCACTGTGATAGGAACAGCTTTGATAATTCTCATTGACATTTCTGAATTACTATTATGGCTGTATTTTATAGGTTAATGCTATAAATACTAGTGTAGTAAATTAGAACAGATGGTCCATACTCTGGTTGCAAACCCAGCTCAGTTTCAAACAAGAAAACTCTTTCTTCTGTATTTATCAAGTTAACCATTCATCAGTTAAGCAGTCTTCATGAGTGCTTACTCTGAAGACTGACTTGGTTAAAAACCAACTGGGGTTAATTAAACTTGCTTCTAAGATGTGTACATCATATCAGTGAAGAGATTGTTCAATATTTGCACTCCTTAAATATCTGTGTGGCAGAGTTACGAGAAGTGAAAGCTATTTTCAGCATCTATGCAAATGAGAAGAAGCTGGTGAATTTGGGACAGTATGGGGATAAGCTGGGCTAGGTTTACAAGAAACAAGGTCTCAAATGGCTTATGCAAATATAGGCTGCTCCTCCCGGTAGAAGAGCACTGGAATTATTTCTCCTTTCTGCACTTGAAATTAACACCTCAAATTGACAATAGAAAACACAGCTGAGCAGCTGAATGCAAGAAATCAATTGCTCTCTCTGGACTTGCCAAGTTACTTGCTCATAGAAATGCCAAGTTTGCTAGCGCTTTTCAGAAACAATCAGGTTTAGCACTCAACAGAAGAAATGTCTTTCATCTTTTAAATGTCCCAGTTGCATTCCACAGCTTGAATTCAGTACTAGAAACTATGGAAAAGAAAATACTCAATTTAAACCAACAAAAGTGGATTCAACACCGCCTGGGGTGGCTGCTTCTGCAGAGGATGTCACAGAACAATGCACCAAAAACTTGAGGTTGTGTTGTTTTTAGGCAAGCAATAGCACACAAATAGGAGAAAAACCAAGAGTTTGTAGAAATATGTGCTCAAAGAGAGGTTAAGTGATATGTAATAGACACTCAGCGGAAAAGGAGGATTACTACTCCTTGTGCACTGAGTATCACAAGTCTGTTTGACCTGGGATGTAATCCTGACTGGCAGCCTGTCTGTGCATCATTTGCTCTTTACCTGAATCATTTATGAGAGTGTCCCAGTGGCCGTTCTACAATACCCATTTGATCACAAAAAACTTGTGGCCTGTCTGGACATTTCTGCTGCTGAGAATTACTGACTCTTGAACTGTCAAAGGCTTTTCATTGCTAGTTCTGGACTTCAAAGGCAGAAGCTGCAGTGGCAAAAAATACAAAAGCTAAATAAAAACCTGGCATTTTGCTCAACTTAAATTCCATTACTACATTTGTCAAATAAAGAGAAAGAACAGGTGCAGGATATCGAGCATTAAAATAAAATTTGTTGAACAGTTAGGGCTGCTTTTATGGAACAGAGTGGAAACCTGAACATAGTGACTACCGCCAGTAATTGTAGCGTTGCCTATATCTGTGTCGTGGTTTAAACCTAGCCAGCAACTAAGCACCACACAGCCGCCCACTCACTTCCCCCTGCTCCACCCAGTGGGATGGGGGACAAAATCAGGAAAAGAAGTAAAACTCGTGGGTTGAGATAAGAACGGTTTAATAGAACAGAAAAGAAGAAACTAATAATGATAATAACAACATTAATTAAATGACAACAGTAATAATAAAAGGATTGGAATATACAAGTGATGCACAATGCAATTGCTCACCACCTGCCAACCAACGCCCCATTAGTCCCCGAGCGACAATCCCCCCCCAGTTCATATATGTCACATGGTATGGAATACCCTGTTGGCCACTTTGGGTCAGCTGCCCTGACTGTGTCCCCTCCGAATTTTTTGTGCCCCTCCAGCTTTCTTGCTGGGCATCAGAAGCTGAAAAGTCTTGACTTTAGACTAAACATTACTTAGCAACAAATGAAAACATCAGTGTGTTATCAACATTCTCCTCATACCTAGCTCAGAAACACTATACCAGCTACTAGGAAGATAATTAACTCTATCCCAGCTGAAACCAGGACAATCTGTCTCCTGAAAATTTTATTTCCCCCTGCAAGTTTTGCAGTGTTCACAAAATAGTGCAGCTAGACTTGATGGATATGACAATATGAATGAGTGCTGACAAGAAGCAAACTAGGATGTGTTAGGCCAAAGTTTACCTGGGTATGCGAGGGTCTGCACTGTGACACTCCAGGGACACAGCTCCACTGGGCATGTCACAAGACCATGCTCAGGAGCAAAGCTGAAAGCAGTGGAAGTGTTGCGTCTCTTCCAGTCAGTACAATGAGGTGTGGACTGTATCTATGTTGATATCTGAGGCATTTCTGTGAAAGGGTGGGACAAGGAAGTGGGTTTTACTTTTACTCTAAAGGCATCAAACTTCCCTATTCCTTTCAGCGGAGAGCTTCCAGTCCCAGAGCCACTTCTCAGCAACAGTGCCTCTGGCATGTGAGCAGTCCGCAGAAGCTGATAAACCCCTGCTATGCAGCTGTGCAGGGCAGATCACTGTAGGAAGCCCTCTGCTGATCCTGCCCTGTCTCCAGGGCTGCTCGCAGTGTCTTGTTTCCGTTGTCTGCATGAGGTCCATGCAGTACTGCAGTAGTGTGCTCTCTCAAAGTCTTTGAACCCTCAAAGTCTTCATTCCTGGCCCCATGAGTGCCCCCAAGCCCACCCCGTCCCCTGAGTCTCCTCAGGTGTTCCTCCCTCCTTGGCAGGAGCTGAGCAATGGGCTGCAGGAGGCAAAGACAAACTCCTCAGATAAAATGTATTTAGTCATGCAGGTTCATTCTTACCTCAGTACTTAGTCACAAGTAATTAAAAAAGCCTTTGACACCATTTCCCACAGCATTCTCCTGGAGAAACTGGCTCATGGCTTGGATGGGTATACTGTTCAATGGATAAAAAGATGGCTGGACGGCCAGGCCCAAAGAGTTGTCATGAATGGAGTTAAATCCAGTTGGTGGCGTGTCACAAGTGGTGTTCCCCAGGGCTCAGTACTGGGGCCGGTTCTCTTTAAAAGCTTTATCAATGATCTGGATGAGGGGATTGAGTGCACCCTCAGTAAGTTTGCAGATGACACCAAGTTGGGAGGGAGGGTTGATTTGCTTGAGGGTAGGAAGGCTCTACAGAGGGATCTGGACAGGCTGGATCGTTGGGCCAAGGCCAGTTGTATGAGGTTCAACAAGGCCAAGTGCTGGGTCCTGCACTTGGGTCACAACAACCCCATGCAACGCTACAGGCTGGGGGAAGAGTGGCTGGAAAGCTGCCCGTTGGAAAAGGACCTGGGGGTGCTGGTTGACAGTTGGCTGAGTATGAGCCAGCAGTGTGCCCAGGTGGGCAAGAAGGCCAATGGCATCCTGGCCTGTATCAGAAACAGTGTGACCAGCAGGAGCAGTGAAGTGATCATCCTACTGTACTCGGCACTGGTGAGGCCGCACCTTGAATGCTGTGTTCAGTTTTGGGCCCCTCACTACAAGAAAGACATTGAGGTGCTGGAGTATGTTCAAAGAAGAGCAACAAAGCTGGTGAGGGGTCTAGAGCACAAGTCTTATAAGGAGTGGCTGAGGGAACTGGGGTTGTTTAGCCTGGAGAAAAGGAGGCTGAGGGGAGACCTTCTCGCTCTCTACAACTACCTGAAAGGAGGTTGTAGTGAGGTGAGTGCTGGTCTCCTCTATCAAGTAACTAGTGATAGGACAAGAGGAAATGGCCTCAAGTTGTGGCAGGGGGGGTTTAGATTGGATGTTAGGAAGAATTTCTTCACTGAAAGGGTTGTCAAGCACTGGAACAGACTGTCCAGGGAAGTGGTGGAGTCATCATCCCTGGAGTTATTCAAAAAAGCATGTAGACAAGGCACTTCATGACATGGTTTAGTGGGCATGGTTGACGGTGGGACTTGATGATCTTAAAGGTCTTTTCCAGCCTAAATGATTCCTGATGATTCTTTCGTCTCGTTAATGGTAAAAAGGTTGCCATCCATGATGAAACAATCAAAAGCTGTGAAAGAAAATTATTTTAATCCTCCTGGCAATTAGGAAAGGGTGGTGCGAGACTGCAAGGGCCGAGCTTTGGCTGCAGGTGGGACATCTTGTCCAGTGCGATGGAATTGCTGAGAGGATAGTTCAGTCACATTGCTTCTCCAGGCACAGCTCGCTGCCTTCATCCTCCTCCTCCTCCTCCTCCTCCTCTTCCTCCTCCTCGGAGCCCCCTCAGGCAGTTTGCCCAGTCCCACCGCGCGGCCAGCAGAGGGCGGGCGCTCACAGGCAGCACGCGGGGCCGGGGGCGGGGCCTCACCCCGCGCTGGGCTGTGGCGAAG
>VYZV01015282.1:2954-32584 GCA_013401275.1 Pandion haliaetus | reverse complement strand
GGTCAGCCTCGTTTGCGCCTCTTCCTCACACTAGCACGGGGCTGGCAGCCCATCAGCTGGGCATAGGGATGGTGAGGTGCTGCCTCCAGGAAACGCTTCCTGAAAACATTTTAGCTGTCAGGAGCTTGNTTTCTGTTTTCTACGTGTTTATTTGCCGCTGAAGCCTTGACAGCACCTTATCTGATGGCTCATGAGGTAACTGTCATGAGCAGACAAGCCAGATGGAAAGCAAATACTGAAAACACTGGCTAGAATTGGAAATGTCAAAACCAGGGAAGCAAAAACAAGATGGGATGCTGACAGGGGCTAACAAGAGAAGCAACTACAAAACCTCTAAGTAAAAGCTAGACAGTGCATGGGAAGGCAGGAGAGATTTGTTCCACTATTTTTTCTTCTGTTTACTATATTGAAGAAAACCAAAGAAAAGATCCTAGGAGATAATCCAAAGCAGGACGTATTCTTCTGAAACCTTTCTTGGCAGATCCTTGTTTAAGTGTGACCCTTGAAAGATTCCAGCAGTGGCAATTCCACAGCACCCTTAAGTAACCTGCTTCAGCATTTAATTAAACTTGTTGTACGGCTTTTCCTAATGCATTGCACAGCTTCTTGATACTTCCCTCTTCACTGTAATTCTGTCTGTTTTCATGGTATAGTTTTGTTCTTTATTTATGTGGCTCTTCTGAAGCTTTGAAGTTCTATGTTTGGTTTCTTAAAACATTGAGGCAACTTGTTTTGTTTCATATTTATCACTTGCTGATGACTCAGTTCCAAAATCTGTTTTTATTTCCCCAAATTATTTCACTAATGTACATTCATTATGAAACTATTTGGGTTGCATATTTTTTAAAGCAGCTCATTGACATGAATATGCTGCTATGAACCAGAGGCAGCTGTCTGTGAACCACATTGATAAAATTAATACGGTAAAAATTATCCTTTAAGAATTGACCTTGGCTGTTACACAGTCCGCAGTTGCTTACGTTTTCCCCTGGTGATTTTCCTGATATTAGTTATAAATTCAGGGCTGGGTAAATGGTTTGGCAAAACATTCAAAGCTTCCTGACTTGGCAGACTGGTGAGCACCAAAACCAGATGTTCATCCCGACGTTTCAAAGAAGTAGCAAATACGCTTACTCCACAATGAGCAAAAGCAACACAAAAAAGATAAAGTATGAGGTGGGAGAGGACATGTCTTCTTTTCCCCAACAGCAAAATGAAATTTTTAGAATTTCATTTTTTTTTCTAAAAAGCAGAGCAACAACACTCCCTTTGGCATTACATGAGAAAAAAGAGAATGCTGGTTCTGTTCCCTGCAGTCGGCTCACAAAAGCAAAACAGAAGTTATGCATGGAAAACTTCTAAATATCCTACCTTCTGACTGACATGGAAATACCTGGAAATTGCTTATGGTGAGGATGAAAGTCCTAGTTTCAGACAGAAAGAGGAGTGCATCATGACCGTAGATGTACAATAAGTGGCTTTGATGCATCTGCTTTAAAGGAAAGGAACTAAACCACTGCCAACTTAAACAGAAATCAGAGAACTTTCCACATCAGTTCAAACAAGGAATGAATATACCACTATCTCCTACAGGCTGCTGCTGCTTGCAGGTCAGGCACTGGGAGGAAACATCCATTTTGTCTCATCCTCCAGGCTTTGCAATGACTTTGTAAGCAATGCTTGCAACCACTTGCTACTTAAAATTTTCAGCACATAAGTCTCTGAGCTGTGTATTCTTTCTGCTTCTTCTTATTGTCAGTACTAATCCTGCCATACTGTTAAGGTACTGCATTACGGCTAAGGGCTCTGCTCTGTTAAGCACTGTGCCAATACCGCTCAAAACATTCACAACCTTCAGCTTTCGAACACAGTGGTAAATCTTTGAGTAATATTTTCAGTCATGCCAAAGTGACTTGGGTCCCTAAGCCAGAATTGACTTAGAGATGTATGCTTGTACTGACAAAAAGCATTTATGCCTTGCTTCATTCAGCCTCATTCAGTGTCTGTACTTCTACATGCCAAAGGGCAAGAGACAGGAGACATCCGAGCAAAACTTTCAGTTCATCCTTCTTCTGCTGTTGAGTTATGTTGCATGGATAGTGGTAGTCAAGCTCCAAGAGTAACATTAGAAAAACACAGACATCCATCTCTCCCACACAGAAGCATTTAGTTCTTTGTGAGATGAGCAAATGTTTTGGGACAATGACTTCTGGCTTTCCCCCTCTTAATTGCTGGTGCCTAAGTAATTTATTTACAGAACAAATCTCCCAAAGCTGACAGATTCTGATTGCACTAAGCTGGTGAAATATATGCACTTTCTGCCAACTAAGGAGATATTTCTCAGATAATCCAGCTGACTGGCAGGACAGTGTCTCTCAGGAAATGTTTCCCAAAGGCATCCCAGCTGATTTGGTGCAGGAACTTGCAGGAGCCCTGGGCGGTGGCTGAGACAGGGCAAACCGGTGAGTCGATGGCCCCACAGAGCCGGTGCCAGTGGCAGTCCCAGGGCCAATGCGGAGAGGTTCAACTGGGTGGCAGGGGTTGCTGACACCAGCCCATCTCCATGCTCTCAGCAGCCCGAGAAAGATCTCAGGTCCACTGTCTTCAGATATGTCCTCCCAGGCCATGCCATGGTGCCTGAAGTCCCCGCAACGTGCTCCTCCACTAGGAAAGCAAGGTGCATGGGGATTTTTAGCAAAGATGCATGAAGTGGGCTTCTGACACCATCTTGAGCTATTTTCTAAGAGTAACTGAATCTGTTTTCCTTCACAGCTGCACATACTTCAGTGTAAGTTTATGTGCGAACACTCACTTAGGAGTAAGAGTTTCCTATCTTAACTTAATTAGTTACTTAAAAAAAATAAATCTCCTTAAATTAAGTCAAGCCTCTTAATTTTGTCCTCACGTAGCTTTGTACCAGAATTGCTGGAAGCGTGAATTAGACCAGATGTAGTCAATTCAGTTCCAGCATGTGTGCTGAGGAAACGCTCCTGTGAACTGATCATCTGAGGATTTTGCAACATATTTCTTGTCAGCAGTCGCAATGAAGCACTTCAAGGCCTAAGCCACAGCAGCACGGTTGGACGACAGAATCCATAAACAGCTCACCGTGGCCTGTGACTAAAATAGAAAATGGCTTATTTAACTTCAGGCACAAATCCCATCACAGAATTGGCCCAGATCCATGGGTGCTTCCTGAGGTCAGGGAGAATTCACAGTTTGAGCAGAGGTCATGGCAATGCCTGGCTTCTTGCTGTAACAGTTCATCAGAAAGTAATTATAAAAGTCAAATTGGTGATGCTTACAAAGTGCCTGTAAGGACACATCAAATAAAGTATTGTGCTTTCTCTGCTAGCTACTTCTGTACACAGAGAGCTGCCATTTCTCACCCCATTGACTGCTCATTCTTCTACACAGAAAAAAAGACAATCCAACTCAGTCAAAAAGCATAGTGTCCCATATATATGCCTCCCTAAAGACAGCAAAAATCCTGGAGAAATGCAGCAACTACTATTTATTAATCTACCAGGTGGATTTTTTCTCTGCTGGTCTCCAAAGGAAAGAGAAAAGGCTGAGGGGTCAGCTTCCTCAGGCCAGAAATTAAAAATCATCATACTTGTCACGTACGTCTACATATGCATTTACACTAGCAGATATTGCCATGTTTGCTCCTGGAACACCTTGTGAACAGATAGGTGATTTGTACCTACAAATCTGGCCCTTATATATTGCCATTACGAGTGCACACAGAAATGCAAGCCATTTTGAGACGCCTGCTCATTAGGGTATCTGGTAGAAAAGAAGCAAGCAAGCAAATAAGCTGAATATTCATCTCTGATGAGGGCATCACTCTCAAGTCTACGTACTGATAAGAGTAATTAGCAGTAATATACAATGGAGGCACAGGGAAGATAGGAAAATGGAAAGGTGGCCCTTCACTTTAACCCCCATGAAAATATAAATAATGTATTGTCATGATTAATATGGAGGTTTCTTTGGCTGATGTTTTCAACTGCAGAGTTATAATACTTACTGCAGAAACAACCAACAACTTCTGCAACAGGACTGAAACACTTTGCCAAGTCCTTATGAGACAAATTTACCCCCTCTGTCCATAACACTTACTAGGTGACATTAATTTTTTATATATTTTTTTAGTTATTAAAATATTTCAATATTGGCCTCTAAATACCTGTACAGAAGCTGCAACAAAACTCACATATAAAGTATCCTCTGAAATAATGATTACAGACTATCTTAAAGTGACTAAACATTAAGAAATTATCAATGGCAAATTTTCTGGGCTTCCTTTTAGCTGTTTGAGCAAAAGTTATCCTAGTCCTCTTACAGAAGAAACTGGTTGTCTGTTGTTTGGCAGCACGCACTTAGAGAAAAATCCTAGTCGAAAATCATGAATTTCTTTTCATTTTAAAACCTGTCTTTGTGGAAGATGACATTAGATGGTAGTTTCTTCTCAGATTACCTGCATGCCCTTTTTCTGTCATAACCAATCTTCCTCAGCTCGTTTTCTCATAATTTCTTGGCTCTCCCTTATGATTCATGCCTTGTCTGAAACTCAAAAGGATTTTTCTTTCTCACCTTTCCTTATCATCCTCCAGTTAGCTAAATTTTATAGTACCCTCTTGGGATTAAACTAGTCACCAAATCTACAAGCTAGAAGGCCTAAGGTGCTTTTTCATTGTAATACTGCAATTTTCAGGGAGCTGAAAAGGAATTCTCAATGCCACCCAAAGGTCTGAAATTCTGAAAACAGGAACCTCCATCTGCTTCAGATATCTCCAACACTCTGCCTTCCTAATTCACCCATTAAAAGTGCCATTACCTCACACTTGCACAGAACAGTGACAGTGGCACCTCAAACCTTGCCACTATCACATCTTTGAGCTGAAAATCAGGAGGCAGAGCTGAGAGGGAGAGAAGAAAGAAGTGTATGTGAAAACAAAATGATTTGTCCAACTATGTTTCACTTCATTTCCTGGGTTGAGAATTTAGGAGGAAGCTCTGCTCCCCATTTTCATCTGCTCATAGCGAAAAAAACCAGAAGTGCCACCGACAGTATAGTCAGTTGATTGCTTGCAGGAACTGCTCCCTTGCAGATGTTTCTCTAAATGGTTGTCAGGCTACAGCATTGGAGATATCACAACCTTGGGGTTCCTTTTGAGAATTAGTTTATTCTAAAACATGATCTGAAATGCATACCAAAAAGGGACTGAGAAAGGGAAAGGCTTCCCTTTACCTCCTTGCTGTGGAAGAGAAACAATCCTTTTCCAGAGTCCTAGTAGATGCTCTTCCTGCACACTGTTACCTTCTCTCCCCATGGCCGCTTTCTCTTGCTCCCTTTAAGCATCTGTTCAACTCTGCAATGCTGTCACATGCTTTCTGAGTGGCCATTAATGATACTAGCAGCAGCATCACTTGGGAGGAGATGGTAGAAATGGTGCAGAACAGGGTGGAGTGGGATCTGTTGTCTTTGTTTCTGGCACTGGAAAAGGAGTGGCAAAAGGGAGGTGTCCTTAATGGGAGATTTCATATTTAATGTAAATTTAATTATTTGTCCATATTTAATTCTGAAAATGGAAGCCAGTTGGAGGAGAAGGAAAGAGCATGAGGTGGATAATGTTTTAAATCTTTGTATTTCCTTAAAGTGCTTAAAAGATGTTTGCATTAAGGCTATGGTAGAACTTTCCAAATCTGATACTGATTTTTGAACTGCCATTAATTTTGAACTTCAGGTAGCCATTTTTCATGCTTTTATCACAAATATCAAGCCATTTCTTTTTTTATTTTTTTTTTTTCCTTAAGGGCCTGAGTTTCTAGAATTGTAAAGAGTATGCGAGAATTTCCATTTTTATAATATAACAACTTTCTAGTGCTTATTACTGAAAGCTCAAAAGCCAAAACAAAGACGTGAGTGTCAGAAAGTGAAATCTTCAATAACGATTTTTAATATTGTTGCTGGTGATGATGGGACAATAAATGGGTAACCAGGTTTCAAATCAGGCCTTTATAAGCTCATCTGTTCCAAAAAGTCTGTGGGTGGGTTCAGTGTTATTCCGTATATAGGGTCCTTTAACGGTGAAATTTGTTCATTCAAAAGATGGAAGGCTATTTCTAAGAACAATCACCTGAAACCGTGCTTGACCGCCAAGAGAAGTCACAGCGCTTCTTTCCAGCAGGCACCTTCTCGAGCAGCCCTGCGTCTGCCCGGGGGAGCTGCAATATCAAAAAGGCACAGGAGGTGGCACCAACCCCCCAGCAGTGACCCCGGGAGGCACAGCCAGGCTCAGGCTGGCTCTGGGGGAGATTTCATTTGGTTCCTCTGAATTTATACCTCCAAAATACCGCTAGCCACGAGGTGCTGGGAGAGAAGTGAGAGCACAGAGGAGGATGTTCACTATGCTGAATGCAGACGAAGCTGAGGAAAATAATCGGTGCTGATGGTGTTGGGAACACATTTTTCTGCCTCTCAGGAGAACTGCAGCACTGAAAGCTGAAGTGGCCGTTTCAAGGGCTGCATCGCAGGCACCTACGATATTGAGGGTGGTTTTGGGAAACGACCGGACTCTGGGGAACTCCTTGCTATGATTGGTTAGAAGGTCAGCGATTTTTTTGCTTGCCAAGGGTGGTATAATACCTTGTGCAGATCCTGTTGTCTTCGAAGCTCTTGCTCAGGCATTGTGTAAAGGGTTTGGTTAATGTAAAACATATTTATAGTGACTTTTTAAAGCATACTATAATTTAATGGTTAATAACCTGGTTAGTGATGACATGAGTGAATGGATGATAGCACACAAATATTCACAAGAATATTGTAATAGCTGTGGAGAAATTATGAGGACCCTGAGTTCCTATAGTGTAAAGTTTTATTTTGAGGGAAGGGGATTTTTTTCTTTTCTTTTTTTTTTTTTTTCTCCTTTACAGAAAGAGCAGAATTCAAAATGGAAAATCTAAGATTAAATCTAAAGCTGCTAGCTTACAAGTGAGAGGTGAAAAAGTGACAGTCTTCATAGCAATACTATTCCATATGGCAACCAGCAGTATTTTCCATTCCTGTTTTCCCTTTCAAATGTTTCTTTCTGGTGCTGCTGAACTTCTTGCCCTCTTGAATGCTTTGCTTTCTGATACAAGAAGCACTGCAAGCTCATCCTTCTTGAAAGGGGCTACTTATTCAGTGAAGTTTTTGTCAGATCCCTTATGTAACTTCAAAACCACTTCCCAGTGCTTTCCTTTTGCTGCCTCTTTGTGAGAAGCATCTGGATTCTCAGGCTGAACAGATATTATATAAATACCATACACTGTGCTGCTACATCAACATCAGTTGCTGCAGTTGGATCACCAATGCTGTACAGCTGCAGAAAGGAAATGGTCTTGACAAATAGGATACGTAGGATTTTTCCAGTACAGTCAGTATTTAGAAAGAGCTGCCACGTGAAATCACTGTTATGCAGCAGCACTACAAAGATAAAGGCGAGCTACATAAAGTGCCACAACAGCAAATCTGAATCTCTCACTTTCTTACTGAATTCTTGCTTGCTGCAATCATCACCATGCCTAAGTGAAGAACAGCAAAATGTATTGGATTATCAGGCATAGGAAAGCTGATGACTGATAGAGAAAAGCAACTTTAATCCAAGGCACAGATGGGAAGCACATACTGTCCTGAATTTGTCTGCTTTTCCTTTAGAGAATGACAAGTATTTAGCGTTATATGTCTCCTGGGTATCAGTGTTGAACTGTGAACGTTAGCTGCATATAACATTTCAAAGCAATCGTACTGTTAGCACAATTACAAGTGCACTTGATTAAACCATCCTACACTATGAAAAGAAGTTACAAACAATAGATTCAGGGCCAGTTTTTCTTCTTGGCATAGACCTGTTCAGAAGGCTTCAAGTAGGTCAATTTACAGGCATAATCTAGCAGAGAGCTGAAGTGGTGACACAAACTGTGTTGTTCAGTGAGTGAATTATACTCCATTGCTAAATTATTTTTCCTTTTCCCTGTTTGTTTTTCTAGTACTAAGCAGTAGGGTTTGTATTATTTCTACAAACTAGCAGGGAGACTTTGCAATACAGAAGTCCTGACACTACTCAAACATGCAGTCATATGCTCAGATCATTCCATGCTCTTTCCACTAAGGGTGATGGCACCCAGCTCCATCAAATAAGCCATACATGGCCCATTGCTAGTAAAAATACTCTTTTTTCATTAACGGATCCTGACAGGAGGGAAGAGAACAATCAGCCTACAATCTACTGTCTTGAGGTTGCCATTGACAAAACATTTAACTTAAATATTTGCAGGCATTTGATGAGGATCCAGTATCAGATGGATTGGAAAAAGAATAGAAATGACAGGAAGATTGTGAGGATTTTTGGGAGAGACCTGAAAAATGAAAATGTCTTTTCCAGATCTTTCCAACATTCCTCATGTTGGCCAAAAAGGGGAAGGCATTTTGCATCTAAAGACTATTTTAGTAGAGAATCCAGAAAGTGCTACTGGGGGAAAAACTTACCTTTGAAAACATCTTGGCTATCAAAGGAAAGAATTAGACTGTCACTTGGACTATTAAATTATTTGAAATATGAAGGATACTATTGAAAGGGGTATTGGAGATGATGGATTATACCTATTTGCTACACAGTGGCAAAATAGATGCATAGTAGTATGGCTTCTAGTGTGCCTTTTCTTTATTTCTAGTGATCTATTGGCAGAAGGCCTGTAAAAATAATGGAAAATCAAACAAAGCAACCAGTTGGTTAAAAAATGATAGCATTGATACTCTTAAACTGTTCAAAAGCTGTATTTTTAAAAAAATCAGTCACTTTTTAAGTAAGGTATTGTATGCTTTGTCTGAGGTCAGAGCAGGTACATGGTGTTTGCATAACTCATGGGGTACAAAGCTCTGCTATTTCTGGATGCTCAGAACACCATTGAACCAAGACTGCATATTTATAATGCACGTTTTCTTCTTGAACCTCACGTATATCTCTGATTATAATTCCTACAAATTACTTGAATGCCTCCATGCAGTTTAAAGTCATGTGTCAAAGTCAAGTCTTTTTAAAGAAGTGATTTGCAGAAAATGAAAATACACTAAGCCTTTTTATCTTAAATCTCACCCTCTCAGCAGAAGAAAAAGATCTGAGTAGAAGAATACAAACCTGCTCTTATGAAAACTAGTGGAAAATGTATAAAAGGAAAAAAATACATCAACTGCTAATATTGGCAATCTAAATCTTTTGGACGCTCTAATACTGAGAATTAAGAAAATGTGTGTTGTGCTGATGAGACATCTCCACTGATGGAGAAGGAACAGCCTGAAAATGTATGAAAACTTAGGGGGTACAGTCTAAAAATAATTTACCAGAAAAAACAAGTTCTGAAAAGCCCTATTTCAAAAGTCTGTTTTTACAATGAAGGATGCAAAATTACTCATCAAGTACTTAATCACAATCTTCTATAGTTTCTTGGCTGCTTGCTAATATGCGTATTACCATCCAGACTGATTTAGTTGGCTCAGCTCTTCCCTTGGTGGCTTAGATGATTTACTATCCATCCTTCTGAGAACACAGGCTCCAGGAACACTTGTTCCAATCTCTAGGACATGCCTGCTCTGTGCCTGCTCTAAAGGAGGCTTTTTTTTTTTTTTTATTTCTTATCCTTTGGCTCAAACCGCTGACAAAAACACACACATAGGTTGGGAGATAGATGTTGCATGTGCCATTTAATCCAGTTAAAATACTACAAGCACACTAAGGCTGAGGACTGAATATCCTCTTGCATCAGGGAAGTTGAAAGTAACAAGATTGAGTAAGTTTATCTACTTTTACAACAGATAGTAGGTCAGTGACAGCTGAGCTAGGAACAGCATGAATTTAGTAGGGCACATACCATATTTTGTGAGGAATAAGCACAATGTGTATAAGATCAGAAGAAACTCCATTGTCTTCTTGGTCTCTTTAGCCATCCTTTGGTAAGTATGTTCAAGATTTCAGAGATCAGGAGACTTGAACTCAGTCTATCAGGTTAAAGTTGAAGCAGTCCCTACTCTGTGCCTGCCTTTCCCTGCCTGGAGAGCCTCCTGGTTTGTTCCAGACCACCCTGCCAACATCTATGCAGTGTGAACCATCAGGCAGCTTGAGGTCAGATGACCATATACTGGGGAGGGGATTCCACTCCCTCCTCTTGGAGGGATTTCTGCTCTTCTCTCACTCTTGGCTTAGGGTGCAGTGCCTGTGGTTTCAGCCCTCTTCTTCCTCTCAGTCGTGCAGGAACTGTGAGGAACAGAGGGAGCAGGCAGCTTTCTTTAATTGAAGCATTGTTTTGTGTTAACAATAGCAGCATAATAACACCTAAGAGAAAAGGATTTAAGTAGCAGAGTTTTATATCACATATGTGTGTACCTACCATCCTGATCTCAAGCAGCCTTTCAATTCCCTAAAGACTGTGGGCTGTTCCCCTGCTCCTCACTGCCCAACTCTTCTGGCTCTGCCTGCCTACATTGCTTTTAACAGTCTCTCACCTGCTTACAGCCTATGTCCTTTAAATTTGCTGCATTCATCAATTTGCTGATCTCTTTCCACTGTGTTCACAAGAAAACCTACTCCAGTGAGTTCAGCAGTGGCTTAAGGGTAAAACATCTAAGTGAAAACCCTTTCTATCAATGGTGTTGGTAGATTTGCAATCTTCAGCCACTGTCATATGTCCTGTTTATTCTTCCAGTGTGCTGTTAAACTAAATCAACAGATCTATACAGAAATACACCAGTAGCAAGTGCACAGTCATACCCTATTCAGAAAATAACAGGGAGCAGCTGTGATATAGGAAGAGTTGGTAATGCTAACCTTGAAATTGCTGGATCATTCTCTTGTCATTCTTTAACTTGAGAAATGAAATAACAAGAAGACAGCTCCTTCAGGCTGAATATGGTGTTTTTCATAGTTAAGACTTGTCTGTTAAAAAATGGGAGTTTTGACTTAGTTTTATGAGAGAGAGAGTAATTGAATGTTGAAGTAGAAGCAGGCAGGTAGAACAAATGGAAGCTCTCCTGGATCTGTAAGGGTAATAATACTGGATTTTCTACTCCAGACTCTGCTTTCCTGACTAATATGTTTGTATATACTTATAGAAATAACACTTTATTCTGTACAATTTGAGTACATCCACTGTTTTGACTGCTTTTTCTCTTCTTTTTTTTCCATGTATTAGGGATGCTCAAAATCATACAGTCAGAATAGCTAACCTGTTTTACATTTTATATGTGTAACATAGGAGCACAAAAGGTTGTAACAGTTCTTCCATTTGCACACACTAATGTTTGTGAAACACGGCCGTAACATTTTTGTTGATCACTGTAATACATTTTGCATGCACATTGTTTGATATCAGCAGAGTTACTTCCTTTGTAACCAAGGGACCTTAAATGCAGTCTCTAAGTAGCCCTTTCAGTAGGCAGAAATAATCCAAGTCACTCTGTGACTGGAAAATCTCTAGAGAACAAGCTTAGGAAATGGCACGGGTGATTTGATAGATTGGGCTCTACTGCCAGAGCAGACTAAATGAGCATCCCAGGCCTACACTGAGAAGCCCTGTTCTGAGGAAGGCACTCACCATATTTTAGATAAGACATAAAACTGTGACCCTTGCTACTTGTGGTCATCAGAGAGCTTAAACTACTTTTGTAGTGTCAACACCAATAGTGTGGCCAAGAGTCATGCATGTCATTACTTTCCACCTACCCAAATCCCCTAGCTGTTTCAGTGGTATATGATACCCCTATCTATTTCCAACTCTAAGCTCATGTTCAAAATCATTCTCTGTTAAGCAGCTACTGCGCTCACTCTTGGGGTGGGAGTCCCTAACTCTTGTGGCTACTGTGTAACATTTAATATTTCATCTTTCAACATCCTCTGAAGGAAGGAGACATAGAAGGCCAGAAAGGGTACGTGAATGCATGTGTATTTAAAAGCTTACTCTGTAACTCCAGAGCTGAATGCCTCTCATGGCTGGCAGCAGTTTAAATCTCGAGCCTAACTTTGCAGTAGAGTCACAGTCGTGATACAAGTGAATTTTCTGAAACTTTGACATTTTCCCTCCCCTTCCCTCAGAGGATAAAATAAGTCAGTTCTAGGTATGAGTGTGAATGTTGTGGTTTAGTTTCTTTGCACAGAATACAGTCCCATGATGTCACCAGTAACCACATCACACTGTCTTGACTATAAATTGAACTTCAAAATTACTTTCCTTTCTTCTTTGTACCTCTACAGCAAAGCCCCTCCTAATTCTAGACCAGCTTTCCAGTCTTTCTGGAGTTTATTCTTCCAAAGTCACCATTACCACTATGGAAATGAAAAGAAACAGTGGGACAGGAATCATAGAATCATTTAGGTTGGAAAAGACCTTTAAGATCATCAAGTCCAACCATCAACCATGCCCACTAAACCATGTCCTGAAGTGTGTTGTCTACATGGTTTTTGAAAACCTCCAGGGATGATGATGACTCAACCACTTCCCTGGGCAGCCTGTTCCAATGCCTAACAACCCTTTCAGTAAAGAAATTTTTCCTAATATCCAATCTAAATGAAGCTGGTAGCTGGTTGTTTTCTCTTACTGGATGTGATAGGGATGAAAGCAATGTCCTAGTTCTGTGGCCTTTGGCAGATTACTACGAGCTTTCTTGGCCTTTTTAAAAATTATGGTGACTTTTTGGATTTTTCAGGAAGAGAAGATTGGATCCTTGTGGGTATTTTCCCATTCAGCGCATTGAGTTCTGTGTATTTCAACCATATCTTACCAATCTTTTGGACACTGTGTCCTCCAGGAAAAAATAATCTCACAGGAAGCTCTTCCAAGCACCCAGCAATTTGTGAAGTTTTACTTAGCAGGTAACTGATATTCAGAGGAAACCAGTTTCATTCTGCAAGTAGATAGGGCTGCTATTTATTTCTCATTCCCCTTTTAGTCTCCAATTCTTTTGCTCTTTCCAGTTATTTCTAATGGAAATAAGCATGGAGTAGCTTTCTTTGCAAGACATCTTAGCAGCAATTACTTGGTTGGAAACTTAGATGGATACTTAGGAACCTTGCTTAAGTGGAATCCATGATGGAAGACATCCAGGAAAATCTATTGGTGGCTCAGATTGTACTGAGTAGTGTTAGACGATTTAAGTCTCTCCAGAGATGCTTAAATCTCAACTAGATTCAGCAACTGCAGCATCTGCTGCAGCTCTTGTTAAAAAAATAAAATAAAATAAAATAAAATAAAAATACAAAAGATAAAAGTCAAATAAATGTAAGATACAAATAAACCATGCTAAAGTGCAATATCAGTACTCATATGAGAGGTGGAACTGGCAGCATGGAATCTAGAAAGGGAACAAGAAACGTTACTGAAACCATATCAGAAACAAATTTCACCAATGTCAGTCACTAGGCAAAGATTTTCAAATAGCAGGTCCCTGTACAGGTGCATGGAGTGTTGGCAACAGAACAAGAAAAGTTCAGCTGTGACTCAATTTCACTGGGAAGGAGAGAAAGTTATTGATACAATGAACACAATGAAAACAGTTACATTTCAGAACTGTCATCCACATTTTTGTGCATCTGGAACATACTTTTCTTGGAGCACAAGTAGAGAGAAATCCTCATTTGAAGCCCAAAGAAGTCAACAGAAGTCTTTAAGTTGACTTCAGTGGGTTTTTCACCAAGCCTTTGACTGACACATCATGTAAGCAGAAATCTTAAATGAGAATCAGATTAATTCTTTTGTCTTGCACCATTGAGGACACCTTTCCTAGCATTTTGGATGGGGAAGCAGCAAAATTTTTATGAAAATATTTTGCTTTCTTGCAATGCACATGAGGCAAATGCATTGTTAGTGAAAAAAATCAACAATACCAGGGCCTGATAAACAGCAAGAAACAATAGAGCCCTGGAGGGATGTGACTCTACCAGAGCTAACCCATGCATTTAATTTAAACCTGGATCTTTTGCTAATGTGGAGCCAGAGTGCCCAAGACCAGGCATTAATAAACCCTCAATGTCCAGTCATCAGGAGGGTGCCACCGGGACTTAAAATACCAATTTCAGGAGCTCAGAGGTTTCATGGCATTATCTGCTATAGTTTTACCTCATTCAGCAGTGCTTAGGTTTCTATTGGGCTTTCCATGAGTAGGCACTGACCCAGTATTTGGCCTTTAATGAAGAACAGAAGCATAAAATGCTCTAAAGTTTTCCAATAAAGAAGTGAGCCATTACTGAAATTCACTCATTTTATCCTAATAACATTGCATTTCCTGCCAATAGCTTAAAATATGCCGTTATTCTCCATGAAAAGAAAAAGGTCTTAACTCTAAAATAAGACTCTGGAAATGATATAATATAAACATGTGCTGACATTAATTTCTGTAATATTTATCTATAAAACAGATGGTAGTGCTTTCAAAAATGTGTGAGCAACGATCAGAATGAATTCATTAGGCATTTATACTGCTGTCATGTACTCGCATAGGTGTTGCCTTGGACACTGCTATATGCTAAGGGGCTCTTTCTTTTTAAGTGAGGTTTTACCAAACAGATGGAAAATATTATTAACTACTGTTTTCCTTTCTTGTCAAAGATGTTTTGTCTAATCATCACTATAATTACACATCCACATTGTAGTAAATCATGCTGTATAAACATTTAGAACAGAGTGGATTATTAGGGTGAAATGCAAAGTATTCCAGACACTAAAACAAAACAAATTCGGACTGGACTCTGCTGAATAATAACAATTTTCAACATCAAGGACAGACAAAACATAATTTAATAGCTTTCACTTTTCTTTCTTCCCCATTTATGCCCCGTTATTCTATGTACAGTGTATGGTGGGTGCTTTCAAATGCCTCCCTCCCCTTTCTTTGTGGGAATATTTTAGTGAGAAGACATTTTCCTTTATAGAGCAGCTCCCTTCAACATGTTGCTGTTTTCTTCTTTCCATTTAATATATGACCACAAAAGCATTCAGGAAGAAAGCGGACAACAATGAAATCTAATGGGGGCCCTTTGTTTCCTAAGATAGCCACAGAATTTCCATTCTAGTTGAAGCAAGTGTGTTTGATCAGGGTAACCAACTATCTTGGGACCAGATCTGCAGTATTCAGCTTTTCCACCTGCAGCTCCACATCTGTCAGGTTCAGAATCACAAAATATCAGCATGAACAACTGCATTTCTGTCAGACTTGTGACCACCCAAAGGCTGCAGCAGCCGAACTTCAGGTCACAACCTCAGTTTGGGAATTGCTGGCATGAGTGGCGGTTCGGCAGAGTTCACACCATGTGGCTGTCCTTGGCCCTATTTGGCCAAGCAGTGGGTGCGGTGGGGATGCATCTGATTTAACATCTATGGTGTAGATGCCTATATTTGTGCTGGTCATCCTTTAAAGTCAGCAGAAAGAAATAGGAGCTTTTATAGCACTGGATTAATTGACTGTACAGACAGGGTGAATTCTGCTCTGGTGCCCAGATCTTTGTACTTCAAGGCTCTCTGAACTTCTAGGATTTAAAAGGTCCTGCCTGAAACTACTATCTTCCTATTATGCCAAAGGCTTGTGAATATTGTCTTACAATGTCAGAAAATTGAGTTATTCTCCTTCTGTAGACATCACAAAAGGCATCTGTTCAATAGTTACAGATGAAATTCAGATTCCATTAGAGACTGAAAGAACATTTATTGCATCTTACATATGGTTCACACTTGGAAAACAACAAATACCTTAACACTGTGTACAATTTCAGGACAATTTTCACATCTGCTTTTCTAAGAGTCAGGCTGCATCAACATTTTCCCCTTCTAACTTAGTTAAAGGTTATTGCACCAGCTGCTTCTTGCAAGATCAAAATCTATGATAGCTATAGGATCTATGGCCAGACACTAAAATACAAAAAGGTTTCATTAGGTTTAGACTTTTTCTGCATACTTTTGCATCCAGAATAGAATTGCGCAGTGTCCTGCTATTCCTGAAAGACACTATGGCCAACTGCAGAACTAGCAGAATATCAGCGATACTGGGCAAATAAAAGTGGTTTATAGGGGAGCTGAAATACTGAAAAAATACCAAACAAACCCCACAAGGAGACATATAAGTAGCTTCTATGAAAAGCAAACTAACCATATTCAACGGGAGAAAAAATCTGCCTGCACAAAATTGATTCACCAAGCAATAACGGCTTGATCTTTTGGTCTTCTGCTGTTCAATATTAAGATCTATTTAAAGGATAAAAATACCAGAGTCTTAAAAAAACCCCAACAGCCCAGGAAAGCCAGTTTTAACTTTCATGATATTTCCAAAGAAATAAGTGTAATTTTCCTCCTTGTATCAATCCTGCTCTTATTCCTATTAAAAAAAAAAAAAAAAGCAGTACAAAGCAATGTTTTACTCCTGCAGATTAATATATTTCAATCTACAAACCTTTACATAGTATGTCGGAAGTTGATCATGGCTTAGATTTTATCAGTGATGTTCCCTTTGTTGTAATTCCATACATTGCCTGAGGAAAACCCAGTGTACAGAGCTGGCTATTTCTATAAGCTATTACAAAGTCTGCAACAAATTGTGAGAGTTAGGGCTTGATTAATGTCTGCCACAATATAAAAGCTCATGCAAATTGTTACTACATCAAAAAAGGTTGATCTGTTATACCTTTCCACAGCTGCATTTTTTTACAACTTCTACAGGGCATATCTCAAAAGCCTACCATCTCAGCTTTCCTGCATGGGTGGCAGAGGGTTTACACAGCTTAGTTCTGCTGTGTTGAAATGGCCCTGCCGTACTATGATGCCATTAGCTGGCAAGGCAATAGGTTTTTAATGTTGCTCTTTCAAAGCACATTAAGGCCACTGCAACTTTCTTGGCTCATGAGATGCATTTCCAGCTGCTGCTTTGCCCTGCCAGTATTGCACAAGGACTGCCCCATGTGTTCACCCTTTGTGCCCAATACTGCACTGAGGTGAGGTTGACCAGATGACAGCTCCCTACTTAAATGCTGGCGCATGGTTAGAATCAGTCTGTTTGCAATGGCATGCTCTTAGGGTCATATTAGAGCACACTCTAAGCTTTCTATAAACACTGTTAAGGACTGCCACGCCGCTTATCTCTACCTAGAGCAATGCAGATGCCTGGCACGTTGTGCCTTCTGGAAGAAGGGGATATTCAGGCTGTCTGTGAGGAATCACTGAAGTCATGAAAGGAAAAGCTAAGGAATGTCACACCTGGTACACAAATCCATGCCACATGAAGAATATCTCATGAAGGCTCTCTCATGCTATGAGAAAGCCAAGGACAAAACCAGACCTCTGACTGCTTTGAAGGCACCTGTTTGTATTGGCACAGGCTGGACGATTTGTGGAGTCACCCTCATGCCACATTTTAAAGCTGACATCAGTGAGCTATCAAAGTTATCAAGAGCACTGGGACTGACTAATAACAGCAGGACCTCATTCTATACCAGAACATCTTTGATACAAAGTCTATGGCAGGAGGAAAAGAAATCAGCACCAACCCCCCACCTGGCCACCCTGATGGGGAAGCCTCCTCTGGTAAGTACATCACATAGTGGAGCAGATGGTCTGTAGACCTTTCTGGAGCACACATCTATTAACAATTTTCCTGTTACTGTGGTAAAAGGGTTTCTATGATGATGTTGGACTTTTCTATTTGTAAGCTCCTAAGAGGTATGATGATGATATATGATGGTAAATATTATAATATATGACTGGTGTTTAGGGCTAAAACTTTTTTTTTGGATGCTAGCTGGATGTTGCCATTTTGGGCAGATTTGGGCCACTAAGTAGCCTTTTCAATGTTGAAAGTGTGTAAGGGAGGTATCACTAAAAATAGTGTTGTGAAAATGCTCTCTAGCTTTTCCTTTCCACAGACCTCTCCTCATTTCTTTCTGTCAGCTGTCAGCCATAACAAACTCCTACCACCAAAAGGTAGCTGGGGAGGTGGATCAGGAGTGGCTGTGGGGAAGGAGCTGTTTAAGACACTGCTGCTCTACGAAAGCAGTTCTCAATCATCCAGCTGTGTGTCTCTCAGCTTGCCTTGGATGACACAAAATGGCACATATATTTCTCTTCAGTGCACCAACTTCAATAATATTACCTTATACTGAAAATATATAAGACACAATTTCAGCTTGCTTGGTTAATAGTTGGACTAGTGTCCTGCTTCTCAATGGAGAAGGACAGGGAACTGAGTGTAAAAGCCTCATCATGATATCACAGCTGACCCAGCAAAGACCTTCTCTGTGGCCCAAGTGAATGTAGGAAAGAAATGGGAGATACTGAGTTAGGTCCTGGGAATCAAGAAGAGATAAATAGCCTTGCCTGAAAAACGTCCTCTCTGACAGCACCTTCCTGCATTCATGGCACTTGCTTTACAGCCTGCACAGAGTGTAGGTGCTGTGAGCAGCTCCTTCCCACCCAGATTATGGAGTTTGGAGACCAGATATTTCTGGGAACAGACCTTCGAATTTCCAATCCTACACAAGGGTTTATGGCCTTGGCATTTGACTCTCTGAGTTACCAGAAGGATGGCAGGAAGGAAAACCTGGGGTGAAAGTCAGTGCACATACCTCAAGTTGGTTAGCAACTTACTGTAGGAAGAAGAACCTGGCAAAGTTTCAGCTGGTAACCAGATTTATCTGAGCAGTGAGGGTGGCCCACCCAGTGGGTGCTGCAGAGGTGAGCTCTGCACCCATTGCTGCTGAGCTCCATGGCTTCACTGTCATGAGGGAGTTCTGCAGGCAGCAACACTGCTGCTACCGGGTCAGCAGCAGAGCCCCTTGGTACTAGATGAGGACCTCAAAAGCAGGATTGCAGAAAAGGCAAGTGACCTAAAAATTATTCCCATACTAGTGTCTAGTCAATGTGCTCTTTCCTGGTATTATCGTTACTATTTTCCTACTGTTACGACTATTGATGGGGTATGGGCTAGTACCACTGAAAAAAACCCACAACCTGGTAGGTTTCCTCTATTGCAAAGCTTTTGGCAGACTATCAAATATATCGCTAGAAACTGCCAGCTCCAATGGTGTTTTCCCCATGCTAGCCTGTAAGAGATCAATAGCATTGCTAATCATGAAAGTAAGGAGACATCATAAGAGACCAGTAAAACAAGGGAAATTGTGAGTTTCACCTGTCATTCCTGTTGATTCTGGATAGTTTCTGCTAGTAATTTCATAATGCATCATGAATTTCCATAAGGCAGAGGGCCCAGCACATGCATAAGAGGAACTTTTGGAATTTTTGCCCATAGGGTTGAATGCTTAGAGAAAAATTTTGATCTATGGAAATACAGGCTGTGATTGCAGTAGGGGACAATTAGCCATCTGGACTCAGGTATTACAGGTTGTCTGGTAAGCCCCAGTGCAGTGCAGATAACTGTAAACTCCACACATGAACAGACAGGCCCTGTGGCTGCCCCAGTAGCCTCTTTAGCTGCTGTTTAGTAACTCTTTAGCTTCAGTAAAATGACTCTAGTACTTCTGCCTACTGTGAAAGCAGGCACAGGTCCTGGCAACTGAGTTCAGTGGTTATCTATAGTTACACTATGAGTATGCCGAGTCTGCAGGAGTTCAGCTTGATTTGCAGACAAAAGGGACAGAAGATGGGCTAAATTACGCAGGATTAGACTCACATAGCTGCATTTCAATATTTGCACCAGTGCATTGTGATGCACAGCAGAACAACTGATTTTTCCCAGATGCCAGCTAGTGGGAGCACTGCAGGGACAGGACACAACTGGGGAGAAGAATTCCCCTCAGCAGCCTCCTCCAACCTTCTGTGTTCAGCATGAAGTTGAGAGCAAAAGGTGAAAGACTCTTCAGTGTTTCTCTGCTGGGAGGATGCTTGTCAGAAGATGGGGCTCATGCCAGGGCTGAGGAGGAAGCAACCAGGAAAGAAGCTTCCAGACAGCAATTATAAAACAATCCCAAAGAGCAGACTTTAGACAGATCAGTTTAGATCATAGGAAACAATTTATGAACCTATCATGTTCTGTTTTTCACTAGACTGAATGGTGAGTACACAGACAGTACATGGTCAGATTTCTTCACCAACACATGTATATATACCGCTTGCTGTGATGGAAGGTGATGTGCCAAGCAGCCGGTTTTCAGACGAGCAAAGGTATAGGGCAGAGAAAAAAAAAAAAGTAAGGGTGATACTGTTTATACAGTGAAAGGTTTACTGAGCTAGGACTAGGCACTCAGACTTTTAAAAGTTAGGGTAGAAAAAGCCACATTATAATACTTTTGATAAAAGGAAGTAGCATAGTCTTTACAGAATTAGGAGGAAAAGCCCATAGATTTTTACTGAAATATTTTGTGCTGTATTTCATCTGTAATGAAACTAAAGGAACTATGGAAAGAGGTCCATCCAGCCCTTGATTGCTTAATTAGAAGAATTATTACAGAATTTATATACAGACCATGTCTCATCTCGGGCAATGTATTTTTCTGTCATTCATTCAGACACACACAACTATAATATATCCAGGCTGATCAAAGACGTATTCTGTGGCATGGTCAATGTGCATGTCGAACCTGCTTCAGAAGGAAAGTGCAAAGTCTAAAAGCTGTAGAAACAATAAATAAAACATCACACTACCAGATGATGACAATTCTTATTTTACTTGTTATTCATTTCTCCCTCAAGAATTCAAAAAGTTCAAGCAATTTCTATACTTCTAATACTTTTGGAGTTCTGCTGTAGCAGAAAATAATCTGTGATCCGTTAGGGAAGCATATTAGTTCAAAGTTTCTGAATTCTGGACGCCTGCTAAACTTGAAATATTTAAATAGTCAGTGTGAAAATCTTCTTCTGACATCTATTAGTAAAACAATAGTTAATGATCTAGTACACAGTGGTGAGAAGTATCTGTGTTCTTCGCAAGTCATCAGATTTTATCAGTCATTGAACAATTTCTGTAAAAAACTTTCTTTCCTTCCTTAAACAATCTTGTTTTTACTTGGATTGTATCAGTCTCCACATCACCACTCAAGAAAAATTAAACTAGACAACAAGCTTGGAGGTGTATATACCCTCAAAGTAATTTAAAAACAATGGAAGATTATACGACCTGTGGATATATGATCTGCTTGTTATGAACGCCCAGGACACGGCAATGAGCCCAGTAGTGTATGTGACGTCTAGAGAAGATGTCATCCACTGCCCAAAGCTGCTGCTTCCTGTTTCATGTACACAGGGTATTATTAGGCAATATAATTTTGATGATGTAATGTCTGCAATTTTGTATCCTGTTTCAACAGTTTTGGTGGGTGGAATTCCTAGGTTGAAATTACCTTTGTGTGGTTGATTTAATCTATCCCATTAAAAGAGGTTGGTTTTATCACTTGTCCACAGAATCTAAAATAGCAGTACTCCAAGCAGACAGCTATCCTTTTTTTCACAAGACAGAGATTCTGACTTACAGGTTCTATTTATGAATCAAGATAGATCTCGGTGGTAACCATTTGCTTGTATAAATATTTGCACAAATTTTCCCAGAAATAAAGCTAAACTAAAAATGGAAGAAAATTGGTAGAGATAAAAAGTCCTTTTTTCTGCTTCATTTACATAACTAAGATGGAGAAGTGCAAGCTACTCTAATAGTAATCTGCTGTGGAAATAAAGGTAATTTGCTATAGACATAAAGCTTACCAATTTCCTGTTGTCTGCATAACCTGAAATAGTCTAAATTCATACTGAGTGCAGACTGCAGGAATGGCTGAAGTGGACCCAAGACTGTGCTGCCACTGACAGTGGGGGACCCCCTCATCCCGCTTTGGTTATGTGCTCCTGTCACTTTACCTGTACCAGCTTTGCCCATGTAGTGCAGCCATGGGGGAGCAAGACTGACTTGCTGGTCTGACAGAAACCTTCCTTCTGCAAGGTTTGTTTTCAGTCAGGAATTGGAGCTTTCCCACTGCACATGATCAGGCAGCAGTAGGAGCATGTAGCTGTAAGTGGGAATAAAGATAAAGTCCCTGCTGTTGGCAGCAGTATGGTCTCAGACAGGCTTCTGCAGACTGTAGAGTGCTCCCTGGGTGCCTGTGCTGTGGAGGATATATTAAGACTGTCTCTGGGGCAGCTAATAAAGCCACCCCTTAGGTTTAGTCAAAACAAGATTGTAGGAGCTGCACAAACTCTTATTCTCTTGTAGCACTTGAATCATGTAACTCATTTGCTGTATTGGCAAGTATATTTATCTTCTGAAAAAGTGCTGCTGAGGGATAATGGATTAGGAACGAGGTCTTCATTTTGAGAGGTGAGAGAATAATAACATGACATGCTTCCTAAAATATGGATGGTTATAATCTCAACTTTTGCCCTGGACCTATTCAGTCTCTTGTACAAGTTAATAATTAAACCATGCTTTAGTTTTTGCCTAAGAGTCTATAACCCTTTAAAGCCTGTAGTTCCCTGAGACGTCTAAGCAGAGCTTACCTGCTCCTTTCGTGATACATGTGAATATCTGAATTACACAGCGGGATGAGGCTCATTTTGTTTATACTAGTTGAATTTATAGGCTATTTTTACTAATGGCTACACAATTTAGCACATTTTTATGAGAGGAAGAAAAACTCCTCTAATTTTTTTTCTTGAAAGGGTGAATCCTGGAACCTGCACTCATCCTGATCACTCATCCTGGAGGAAGGGCCTTTCTGTGAAGGGCCTTTCCATAGAAGCTGTGGGCAAAAAATGAACCTTTTCTATGTTGCTAGTACAGTCTTAGGGCTACATTACCTTGTGCAGCTTATCTATTGCAACTCCCTGAAGTTAGTGAGGGAATGGCTGGCAGATCTGGGCTGCCCTGTTCTCCCTAGCAGAGAGTGCTCCTGCACTGTCTGCTCCCAAAGCATAGAGATCATGTACACTGTCCTGCTGTTCCTCAGATGTCATGGGCAGCACAGCAGGACCATGCCTTCAGCTTGTACTGAGGAAGAGGTAGGATCTGTCTGAGTTTGACTAGAATATGATCTTAGTAGACAATGCAACTTTAGGATAAAAGGAAGCTATGAAGAAGTAGCCAGTATTATTTATGTCTGTAACACAGGAAGTGCCTTTCACATGTTGGCTAGTAGCCATCTGCCAATGTGCCCTGAAAGCAGAAAGGTTATGGCATCTAAAGGTCAAAAGAAAGTTTTCTAATATCAACTTTCTCTGCTTTTGTAGTGCTTGTAAGACAGAATCCAGTGTATGGAGCTAAAGTTTCACACTATTTCTGCCTCACAGTATGGCTCTATAGCAATGTCTAGCTCTTTCATGATGTTTTCCATCACTAGAAATGTTCTGTAAAGGAGCTTATTTTCTTGTCCCAAATTTACAGATGAAGAAAGGAAAGTAATGATAACATAAATACATAATGTCATTTTTATAGGTCATCCAGCCAACTGCCTCAAAATTGAACCCTGGCCATCAAATCCCATGGTGTGATCTAGCCACTACATAAGAGGGCCTTCCCTGTGTGTACTCAGCCGGAGTGGTACAGCTATTGTTTGCATGGGAAGTCATATCTCATGAAACATCCTGTCGCCATGCCCAGGGAGAGATTATTTATTTTAAACAGAAGGGATAAAAATAATAAGAAGGTCTAAGCAATTTTAAGACCTGTTGACTTGCACATGTATTTAAGAAAATGTATTATTATAGAACTTGTGCTTGCTTAATTGGCTAGAAATCAGGTTGTTGCTTAGATTTCAAGGCAGGCGGAGTTTCTGATCTGTTCAGACCTTTCTATCTGGTTGAAAAGCCTCCTGTTTTCCTAACTAGCCTCCTCTGTATTATCTCCCCTCCACAAATTGTTCTTCATGGTCACCCTTGTATCCTGACCTCAGGCCACAGCTCTCCCCATTTTCAAGATCCCTCCAGCTAGATAAGCTCTGCCAAGACTTACCTGAGAACAGCTCTACCCTGATTCTTTCCCACATTCATGTTTCTTTGTACTAAGAAGCCAACACTTTCTGATAAATTACATGAGCCTTCCTAGAGAAGTACAGGGAAATACTGGAGTTTCTCAAATAACTCAAGATGCCAACTGTTGGTTATCATCAGTAAAGTAGCCTCCAGCTATTTCTGAAAATAAAGAAAAACTACAGGCCATTTCTGCCTATACAAGTCCATGAACACATCCTGAATAGCAAAACTTTATGTAAAAATATTTCCTTATGTATAGCATTGTGCATTCTCTGTTCAACACAACACACTGAATCAGATTAAATGAACAAAAACTTACTGAAAATATATGCTAGCAATTGCTTGTTCAGTGGGTCTTAAAACACTAAGCAACACAAGGTGATGTACCAAGAAACCACAGCTGAGATCAAATTTAAAAAAAAAAGAAAGGAAAGAGACAAAACCAATGGAAGACTAAAAAAAACCCAGGAATTACATGCAAGGAATCACTTCAGAGTGTGAAGGAAACAGAATGCATGATATATGAAGAGGAAACAATTATGACTTAGTTCTCCTTATACAGAAATCACTGTGAGGTTTATTAGTAGTTCCCCAGGAACAGGACCAAACCCTGTATAAGTGGGTAGTGAATGAAAACGAGAGGTCTGGTACTGCAGTGCTAACAGTTTACATCCTCTCGTGCTCAGTATGCGCATTCAGATATTACAACATATACAGATTCAAAATAACAAAAACTCACGATTAAATAGTTCTATAAAAAGTTGCTACATTCCTGGAAGGCAATTTAACATCAAGGTCTTTTTTCCTCTATGGAAAAAATCTAAAAATTTCTTAATACCATTTGAAGAATTCCTCTAATTTTACAAACTACAGTTGCATGTAAATTTATTGAAACAGATTGTAAATCTCACAAATGATCTGCAAGTAAAAAACTTTATATGTACTTTGTCATGCTGACATTTCAGTCAAGAAGAGATTAATTTTACTGATCTTAACAGGAGCTGAAAAAAAGCCAGAATGTGAAGCGATCATAACTCTTTATATTTGGTAATAAAGATGAAAAAGCACCACTGTATTGTCTACTAATAACTGAATAGCACTACGGACTTGAAATTCACAGAAAAAACAACAGCCAAACTCAAAAGCCCACGGAAGCCCAGAACTCCTGATTGCCCATGGAAAAGCCAAATAACACCTTCGTTGAAATGCCATAGCAATAGGTATTCATTTGTTGTCAAACATTAGTCAAGACAGAGACATAAGTATTGTGCCTTGAAAAAGTATTTTGTTTGAGGAAGGCACACAGATTATTAAAAGGTCATAGAAAACAGGGAATGAATCATATCACAGGAGTTCAAATTCTCCCACCACTTACAGGGGTGAACTTACTGTGCCTCATCAGCTCAAATTGTAACGGAGATGATTTAAACCTGTATTATCTTGTTAAAACAACTGTGAATGCAAAGGACACATAAGATCAAAGGATCAAATATATACGAGATCTGCAAAAGTGCTTCCAAAACTCAGTGTGCTTCTAGGACCTGAGGTAGAAAGCTCAAGTGACAAATGGAAACCAAAGGCTTTAAAGTCCTTAGCAAATACTAAGTATCAATTCGTAATTGAAACGCTTGTGGGAAAAACTACTTTGACACAATGGATGGCGGATGATGGAACAAAAGATCTTAAAGATTGAATACAAGACCTTGGGGACTCTAGTAGTGTATCCAAAGACTAAATGACAGATCTAAAAACTGTAACTTCATTCAGGTTACCGGACACACTATAAACACAGAGTTGAGCAGACGAAACCAGAGAATCAAGGGGAAGTATTACAGCGATGCAGGAAACCCAGTGGAAAAGTAATCTTTTCTAACCCATGGGAAACAAAAAACTATGTGTAACTATATACATTGTATAACAGAGGAGGATTAGGTGAAAGACAAGGAATAATCCTCTCATGCCAGGAAAATTCAGTCATCTAATTCAAACTCCTGATCCAGAAGAAAATATTTTGGTTTGTTTGCAAGTGTTTTGGCTTACATGTTGTCATGAGGAGATGACAGCAGATTATACTTAATGTTGCCATCCAGGACATAAAGCCTGATCACTATTTGGAGACAGATACCACCAAGAAAAAGTCAGTGTTAGAGGGAAAATTCCTGTCTGCATAAGTAGGGCTAGTTTTCTCTTTCAACAATTTCAGAAGCCCTGTGATTTTGCAGAAATGAATACAGTTGGACCCCGTTCTAATGAAAGTCTCCAGGCATTTGTGCAGTGGAAATATAGAAATAATAGGAAATCAGTACCTCAGCTTGGTATTAAGCAGACTTGCTCATTTACTGGCACCGTTTCGTATCAAATGAGAAGTAAGGAGAAAGATTATGAACATGAGCTGTAGATTCCCATTGCAATTTTTGCAACAGTATAAGGGTACTATTAGCATCACTACATTTTGACTATGTCTGTGTTTTGGCTTCATTTTCAAATGGAGATTGTATTTTGCCTTGCTTTCTCTTCTGAATTGGTCTTCAAGGCTGATGTGTTACACGGTTTCTGGCTTTTACCTCAAAGAGCTGCACTTCAGTGGCTGTTAAAGAGCCTCCTACAAAGTTTAGAGATAACATTCAGGAGAAAGGGATTATACAAATATATTATAAAATCTTTGTAATTTTTTATGATAGACTTGATAGCAAGAACTACTGACTACCTACACCTCTTCTTAAAAGGGAGCTGCAACAGATTATCAGCATGCCTCAATAGAAACCTTCATAATAATAGCATATTCGAACTGCAAGAGAAATGTGATGAAGGTGCAAAAGAGTTACTCACACTACTGTAAATCCTTCCAAAACCCTGATGTGCTGCAGTTTTTATAAGGGAAGATCTAATGATGCACAATGTTTCTTATTATGCTGCCATGGCCACCTAGGGAGGAACATGCTTAAGAAGAAGTTGAACAAAGACGGCACAGTTACACTAACATTGGCATAATCCCTCTGTTGGACACAAAAACAAAGGTCCTTTGCTGAGTATGTTGGTGGATGAAATAAGCTGCGCTTTTGAAGGAGAGGAGGACATCACATTCTTTGTGCTATATTTCTTTTTTACGCCCATGCATTCACAGTGATGCCCAAACTTTGAAGGTACACAATCTGCTGGAGGTATTGCCAGAGACAGATGGCCCATCCTGTGCCAAGTGCCCATTTCCACTGCTTCCCTTTGCCGCATTCATGCTGCCGTAAAGGAACTGCTACATGGCTTCTCTCATAGATTTTTATGTTCCTATCTTATCAGCTGGCTTGTGTGTTTGGACAACCTTTGAGCCACATGGTTATTATGACTATTAATATTAAGGCTTTTCCTGATTGGAAACTGATTACTTAACGTGCAAACAAAAACAATGTAGGATTGGGAGTGTGCAACGGACTGCCTGACCAAGGCAATCACAGGGACAACGATGTGACGAGCCTCTCAGCCATGGTGAGTCTCTCAGAGGGGCTGAGAGGAGAGGAAACTCAAATAATAATGAAAACTTCAGTTACCTCCGGGGTAAGTCAGATAAAATATTATGTCTACACATGGTGCTAGGAATGAAGGTTTGGATTTCAAAAATAACTTCTCCACTACAGGTAGCTCAGCACAAGAGGAAGAACAACTATTGATATTGTCGTGGATGACAGGAACAGTCAAAATGTAACTATGAAAAAGGCTTCCTGTAATAATTGTATTCAACAACCTTGCAGGAATGACAAAAGGAGGAAAATCCAGTACCTAAAAAAAGAAAAAGCTGGAGAGCACTTAGAAGAAGACTAAAGGGTAGAGTGTAGGCAAAATGCAGACTATTTAAAAACACCGTACTTGAAACTTGGTGTAACTGTAAACTACCTGTCAGTTGCAGCTTTTGAAAGATTCAAAAGGCCAATGTGGGTAAAGAGCAAGATACAGGAGATTTTAAAATTAAGAAGGCATTCCTTGTGGCAATGAAGGCCAACAGATTCCTGGGTTGTATTAAGAAAAGCATTGCCAGCAGGTCAAGGGAGGTGATCCTTCTCTACTGAGGTAGAGGCCACACTGGAGTGTTGGGTCCAGTTCATCAAAATGATACCGACTTAATGAAGCCAGTTCACTGAAGGGCCACAAATATGATGGAAGGACTGGAGCTTCTTTCATATGAGGAGAAATTAGGAGACCTGGGACTGTTTACCCTGGAGAAGAGAAGGCTCACGGGGATCTTACCAAGGTGTATAAATATCTGATGGGAGGGAATGGAGAAGAAGGAGTCAGGCTCTTCTCCATGGTGCCCAGTGGCAGGACAAGAGGCAATGGGCACAAACTAAAACATGTGAAATTCCATTTGAACACAAGGAAACCCTTTTTTTTTTTTTTACTGTGAGGGTGGTCAAACACTGGAATATGTTGCCCAGAAACGTTGTGGAGTCTCCATCACTGCAGATATTCAAAAGCTGCCTGGACACGGTCCTGGGCAACCTGCTTTAGCTGACCCTGCTTGAACAGGGTGGGGTTAGACTAGATGATCTCCAAAGGTCCCTTCCAACATAATTGATTCTGTGATTCTTCAGAAAGTTAGAGCCTCATTTCCACTGCCTCCCTTTGCCACATTCATGCGACAATAATAGCTTCTGTAAAGTTAATTAATTCTGCACAAACACATCAGAGTTCTTTGAGAAGCCAATGCCACAGCCACAGCTGATGCATTCTACTTCGCATTCAATAAGTGTTCAACATGAGCCTTCATCAAAGATCATAAAGAAGCTAAGCTGCCATAGAAAAAGAGAGAAGATCTTCATGTGGACAAGTAACTGGTTAAAACATAGAGAGCAAAGGTCAGGAGTTAAAGGGGGGCGGGATTCACAAGTGGCATCTGAGAAGGAAGATGTGTACTGAAGCCTGTGACATACCTTTCTGAATTAGGAGGATAACAGAAGGTGACATCATTTGATTCTGCTGTTGCAGAATCATTCAGGAGAATGAAGATGAGGACTGAAGAAGAGTTGCAAGGATCTTGTACTACCGAGACACTGACAGATAAAATGGCAATACAAAATTCAGCATATGTAAGTGAAAAGTAATTCATCCTGGGAGAAACTGCCACACGAAGAGAGACTGGGAGAGCTGGGATTGTTTAGCCTGGAGAAGAGAAAGCTCAGGGTGGATCTTATCAATGTGTATCGATACCTGATGGGAGTGAGTAAAGAAGATGGAGCCAGACTCTTCTCAGCAGTGCCCAGTGACAGGACAAGTGGCAATGGACACAAATTAAAACGCAAGAAATTCTGTCCTTCCATTCTGTGATTCTGTTTAAAAAATATCCTAACAGTACATTTGTAATGAAGAGCTCTGACCTGGTTGTTACCACTTCAGAATGAATGAGAGGGCAGGATTTTGAAGAGGTAAGTACTGGTTAAAATGCAGGAGTAAAAGGACAGGAATAAATAGGCCAAGGGAGGATGTAGAAAAAATTATAATACATAGGTGTATGAAAACATCAGCTCAGGGCTAACTGGTGACCAATAAAACAAATAGACTGTTAGAAAGTATTAGAAAATACTCATAGAATAAAATAGAAACTATCCCATTCTTAGCCCTAGGGGCACTTATTTTTTGTGTACTTCATCTAGTTCTAGTTT
>VYZV01015280.1:274093-301786 GCA_013401275.1 Pandion haliaetus | reverse complement strand
TCTTGATGACCACGGTTTTTCCCCAGTCCTGGCTTTTCTGGTGTAGGAGATGAGTTCAAGTTCATTTTACACATTACAAGGCAGAGGCAATCCTGACCTCCTCAGCACTAGGAAATGGCATCACTGAGACTGGATTGTGAAAACCTGATGGAAAACTTTAAGCATCACTCAGCAATAGACAAAAAAGAATTAACTGAGGTTAGAGAAAAAAGGGCTACACAAATTGGCAGCAACTGCCACTGCAAGAGAAATTTCCTGTGAAATCACAGGAAGCATTAGACAGAGGGAGACATTAGTGCCTGTGAATAGCTCACTGGCATGGAGGACACATCCTTCCGCCCAGGCTGCACCCCCCCAGCCCTGGGCAGCCCCAGGACCGAGGCACTGCCGGGTCTGTGCTACCCCAGGTGCTTGCCTGTAAACCCCATGGACCAACCCAGGGAGCTGGCAGGCTCTGCTTGCACGCGGGGGCTTGAAGGACACGGCAGCTTCACATCCCTAGGTTTGGTCCAAGTGCAATGGTCCTCCAAAACCAACCTGCAAACAGTTTCCACTGCCCAGGACAGGAGGCCTTTCCAGCCTGAGCACCCACCAATTCCCTGAGGGGAAACCTCAGTGGTGCTCAGCTCCAGCTTAAGCAATCAAGACCATGATGGGCACTGCATGCTCAACAGCACTGCCGGGGTATTTCCGGCGAAGGAGGCACTTGGCCCCAAGCATCTAACCCCTAAAAGCCTGTAGTAAACTCAATGTAAGGAGCCTCCTGTTTTATCATCCAGCCTTGAAACTTAAACCCCCAGAAATCACTAAAAGATCATCGTGTTTGTTCATTAGTGATGAGAGAATGGGAGTTTCTAATCACCGATATCACCATCAGAACGAACACCATGTGCTAACTGCAGCAGACGGGCAAAAGAGTCATGGAAGAAGAAAGATAAATACCCTCATCTCCAGATAGGTCCCTCTCTGGTCAAGCCAGACCCTCCTCCCACAGCGATTTCTGTGTCTGTTCTGTGCTCATCTACAAAGTGCATTTCCAAGAGCATTAAAAAAAAAAAATCATGTTTTAAGGCATCTGAAGTCTGTATGTTTTCAAAAGCAACAAGTAGCTCCAGGTACCCAGTCTGAGGCACCCAGAAAGGAACAAGAGGGCAGATGAAATTGAACCTTCCCAAACCCAGCTCCAGTAAGGCATCAGGTGAGACACCCTGAAATAGTGGGATCCAAAATCACCGTCCATTTTTGGATGGCCCAAACAACTCCTGAAAAGCACTGCTTGCTTTCCCTCCTTTTGTAAGCCTGTCAAGAATATACTTGGGAGAGAGTAAGGAGAGAGTTTAGTGTTTAAAAAAAGAAAAAGAAAACCAGAAATTTGGAGAAGAGCACCAAGCAATCTCCATTTACACAGCCTCCTCACAGAGCTGCTGATCCCTCTGTCTGCTTCTTGGGTGATTAAAATCTATCACTTTTTACGTTCAAGTCATTGGTGCTGAATCCTGGAAGTCATCATTCTCTTTACAGTACTTTACTAATCCATTTTCCACTTTATTTCTGATAATTGCAGCCTCTAGATGGCATTAGGCCAGGTAGGCAGGTCCCAGACTGCACAGATGAGCACTGAAAGCTGCAGCACTCCATGCAGGCACCAGGAGCAGAGCATTAACACCACCAAACAACCAGTACAGCATCCATAATCCACCATGGCAACCCAGCTGTGGGAAATGACTCTTGCCAGTAGACATGCTTGGGAACAGAGCAGCAATACCTGGGGGGTGACGCTGGTCTGCGCCGCTTCCTCTTCCCCATCCCGTCCATGGGAATGTCCCTCCTGCACAGCCGGGGCTGTGTCACACGGGGAAGTATCCCTGGAAGGAGCCTTGGCATGGGAGCAGGGAAGAGCTGTGCCACCTGCCCCAGCCTGGTGCCAAAGACCACAGAACCACCACCACAACCATCGCTGGAGCTGTCACAGCAGCAGCTGTAGGGAAGGCTGCAAGGACGGTTCATGTTCACCCAGGTCCTCCTCTCTAGCATCCCAATGTAGATGTGCTCAGAAGACTGGGAAGTCATGAGATTTAGTTTTTGTTGTGGAAATGGAAACAACAGTGGAGAAATACCGACATATTTGCCCTATTTCATGTGTTGAGCAGCCAAAGCACAGGGGGAGGGCTGTGCTCAAACACTCCAGCCAGATCACACCAAGAGGCAACCCCCAGTCAAATGCTTCAGCAACCGGTCATGGAGAGACTTTACACACGTTACCCCACTCAGAGCTGCACGCTTGCCAAAAACTCAGGATGACTTGTCCCTAGCTTCTCCTCCAAATAGCGCATGATCTGATTTCTCTTCAACCCCTCCCTTCCCAGAAACCTTCCCCACTCCAGCAGATGAGGAGAAGCAGACCAGCGTACATTCCTTCCCTGAAATTAATGCAAAGTTTTAAATCTGTGGCAGGCCCAAACGTGATGAGACAAAGAAGGAGGCATTTGAGCTACAGGCAGGGCTGCAAAAGCTGCAGTCCTACTGCTTGGGAGAGCGCTGCTGGTCAGAAACACCAGCCTCATGAGCCTCCTCTTGCATCAGACTTCTTGCTAACCATCTATTTCCCCTGCTGTTCCTTCCATAAACAAAAAAACACATTTTCCAAGCGAGCACAGTCAGCAGAAAGGCCCATGTGGAGAGACTTTTATCTCCATGCAAAGGAGGATTTCATTCTGCTTGGGTTCATGGTGGTGTCCATCAAGAGCAGCTCCATGGCAGCCAGTGCAATTCGACTGGTGGAAAACAAGACACCACAACCCCCCAAGGTTTAACTGCCAAAACCAGGGTCTCCATATGAAACAGATACACCTCAGTCCTTAGCATGACCATGCTCCTTTCCACCCTCTCCTACCTGACAATAAAACTCTCGATCTAGCAGAGCATGAACCAGCCCTGCTCCTGCGTGAACCCACCATCATCCCCACCCCACCTCCTCCTGCACCAGCAGCATGTCTCCCTCATGGAGCATGCTGCCCTTGTATTCCTCCATTTATAGAAAAGGTGGGATTTGAAGATGCCAAGTTCAGTGGTGCCCAAAACCAGAAACTGGGCAGGAAGCCCCTGCAGACAATGCATACCCACAGCCGCTGCAGCGAAGCACCAGGGCGGGCGCAGAAGCCTGGCACTGCCACCACCCGCATCGTGTCAGGAGAGGACTCAGAGCACTTCTGATTCAGGCAGTCCTTGCCAGAGGGCCAGAGTTCGCCAAGAAACTCCGCTTATTGCGAAACCAGAATGGTGCCGTTAAGTGATGTCTGATGGAGGAGACCAGCCCTTGCAGTTTATGGAGGAGTTAATGCACTTAACAGGGAAGGGTTGAGTGAGCACCGAGCAGTGGAGTAGGGTATGGGGGCTCTGCAGGGAGCTTTTGGGACTGCATAAAGCAAGATGCAATGCAATTCCAAGGGGAATGCCATCCTAATCCAGGATATTTGTCCTTTGTCAGGGCCCGGAGCCAGCGAACACAGAGGCACCGTGGAGGAGCCCCAGAAGCATGCAAAGTGCAGCAACCCTGCTGCTTTCTGTGCATTTAAACATGAGAATGCAGATTTCACACAAAATTCAGCCCAAACTACATACCTTTAACTGCACTTGCTTTTTTAGGATACAACCAGGATAGACAGAGATTGAGCAATGCCAAGGTTTTCCAGAGTAACTAAACCTCTAAGGAGCACGATACCTCGACAGCACCCTAATCTGAGAGCTCTTCTCTAAGTGTAATCTCACCACAGAGGCAGGAAGAGAGAAAACCTGAAAAGCCTCTGGCCAAATTCACTGACTGATAAAAAAACACCACAGTTTTGGGGCTTAAAGCAGCCACCTGTTGGCAGGTGGAAAGCAGTCACCCCCCAAACAGAAAGCTCAGAGCTCCCTGGGAACTTTCCAACAGGACTTTTTTATTTCCTGGAGGTGGGTGGAGGGGTGGGAGGGTTAGAGGAGGGGAACTGGAAAATGCTGATTTGCCAAGAAGAAAGATCAGCAGACAAGTATCCATTTCAATTAATGTTTCAATTTGAACTGTAAAACCTAACTGCTAAAATTAAAAGGATTTTTTTAATGTTTTAAGTGACTCATCAAGGGGAAAGCTTTTTTTAAAAAAAATTAATAGTGAAAAACCAAGAGAACATTTTACACATACTGAATTGAGATTCTTTCCTTGCTAAAATTTAAACACTTTCCTCCCAACTTAGGAAACCTCACCATTTTGAAGAGCTGCACAGCTTCCCAGCTGGCTTGGCACTCTGCATGGCCAAACACAAAGCCTTCTTCAGTGGCCATTTCCTCAGCCATTTTCAGCATGCATGCGCACAGTTAAAAAATATGGGATTGCAACTTTCTGTTCACTGAGACTGGGTGAAAACTCCAAGATTTTGGGTCCCTACCAGAGGTGCTAGCAATTTCCACACCCCAGTGCTCCCTGGGGCAGGAGAAGAGCAATGCCTGCTGCCAGTAGCAGCTCTATACGCAGAAATTCTCAGATACAGAGGAAGGCCCACAACTTAATTTTCTAAAAAACCAAAATTTCCTCCATTTTCCAGCAATATTTTTTCCTAAAAAAACCTCAAACACAAAAAAAAACCCCAAAATGTCAGCTGCATTCTGCAAGGCTGAACACCTCGGCCAGCCCCCACTGACAGCCGCCGGGATGGCTCTGCAGCACCTGGGGCAAGCTGCCCACCTACCTGAGAGTGAAGTTGCACAATATAGTTGAACCAACTGAACTTTTGCCTGCAGCACAAGACAGGGAGAGGTCTCGCCTCCACCCTCCTCCTCCTCCTCATTCCTGGCCCTCCCAGAGCCACTCCAAGCTCACAGGGTCACGGGCTGGTTTGCTGCCAGCTTGGGGAGGGGTAATCAGCCCCAGAGGAATCCCAAACCTCTTTGCACCCAAACCACTTGCCAAGGGAGGCGTTTCTCAGAGTCTGCTACAACAAAGTATCTTCCTCCTCTCTGAAAAGGTGAAGTACCAGAACACAGTTGATGGTAAATGATGAGTAGGCTGAGCTTGCAGAGGAAAACAGGAGAACAAGGAATTGTCCATAAGGTGTACAACAGCACCTTGCATATTAAAAAATACCTGGTTTGGCTAATTTAATATGGTATCAGCACTGAAAAATGACATTTGAATGAAAGCTTTTTCTTGCCCAAACCCTAAATATTCTATCAAAGGCAGTATTAAAACAATAAATTCACCAACCTTAATTACACCTCCCAAACCTAACCTCCAAGATCTAATTTCCACACTGCCATGTAAAGACAGCCATAAACATAATTTATAATTCACTACTCAGTGACTCACCCCTACTGCAAAGGCCTCAAGATATGCTACCAGTAAGGTGGAAAAGCTCAGGGAGGTGAAGTTAAGACAGGGAAAATGCTGTCTCTCCTCATGCTGCCAGATCATAAGGGAGACCATTTTTCACGTAGGTTATGGCTCACATTGCAATCCTAGATAACACCAGAATATAAAAGTTACCATAAAACAGGGTGTAGAGCAGCACCTCGCAGCCCAAGGATGTATGGGAGCCACGAGGCAATGGGAAGATGAGCAGAACGGGTGCCATGCATCCAGCAGCACTGCAACACCCCCGCAGCGGTGGAGAAGCAAAGCCTCAGCCACTGGCAGGAAAACCACAGAGTCACCACGGCACCACGGAGGGGCCGGGCCAGCTGCCAGAGCCCTACAGCATCCACCCGCTGGCACCACGTCACGTTTTCCCCTCTCCATTTTCTGGTTAACGAGGTCCCCCTCCCCGCTGCCGTCCGGCTGGAAGGCATGAATCATGGAGGAAGGGCAGATCCTGCACACCCATCCTTCTCTCCCCGCAAGGTCTCCCTAGTCCAGCCAACAAAGCAGCCTTGCTGCAGCTGGCACAGACCTGCCTTCCTCATCCTTCTCACAGGATGCCTGCCACATACCCAGGAAAAGTCTGTGCTGGATCCCAGGGATGGGAATGAGGAGCCAGGCAAGCCTCAGGGCAGACAGCATATAGGAGAAGGCAAACAAAAAAACCCAAACCATGCAAGGAAAGTAAGAGGAAAGGAGCATCACTTCCCGGGTGGAGCAGAGCACTGGGAAGGGAGAGCAAGCGGTTAAATTCTTCACTTGTCCCCAGGCCCACCGGGACCCCAGGGAGATCACTGCAGAAGTCCACACCTCACTTTCCAAGGGGGACTCCAAGACTGCAAGGCATCCTTCACCAAAAGTGCTTTCAACAGCCAGTGCAGGAGTGGTAATTTACAGCACTATGGTAAACCTGTGACAGCCTGATGTAATCGAATGAAAGGCACAGAAAAGAAGTGAGAAATCAAGACCGTGGAAAAACACGTTGTCCCTTCAGCTTTATCACCTCCCTCTGCACGGGCAGGACAAGCCCAGAAACACCATCTCCCTCTGTCTCTCCCAGCTCTTATTTCCATCTCCCGTTCACCATAAAACTGCACAGATGCTTCCACTTCTTAGATGCCCATGATATGTGTGTGGTGCATGCTATGGTCTGTACTACATCATCCGGATTTAGCAATATAAATGGGTCCTAGCCATTTTACTAAAAATTCAGCACTCTGAGATACAGACTTCTTTACACTGATTTACTGCTATTCATCCTCAGCTCCTCCCCAGGCAGCATCAGTCAGCTTGAAACTGGTTCATTTCAGATCCAGGGCTGCTACCACATGGTATAAATTGCAGGCCTTTCCACCAGAAAACTCAGCTGCGTTAAGATTGATTAAGAGCACAGCGGAGTCGCTGCGGCTCGTGTCAGCCGCGACCCACATAACCCCCATCAAAACCCCTGGCCACAACCGGCTCTGGGCAGGTACCTGCAGCGGGGCCCTGGGCACCTCCCCGGGGACCAGCCCCATGGGCAGCGGGGCAGGACAGGGGCCAACAGCAAGCTCCTGCCTTCCTAAGGATCCTGCTCAGCCCTCCCAGGAATAGGGCAGCTGAATTTCCAGGGCTTTTTCATTAAATATTTGGGGAGTGGAAGGGCATTAGCTCACCCCTGAGACAGAGAGGTATAACCTCTCGCCTTGTGTTACAGCACAACTTTTAAACACCACATTACTGAAAGCGTCACCAAATAAAACCACACCACTCTTGACAGCAAGAGATATTAGCTCTGTCCCCAGGGAGGTGAAACTTTTAACCTCCCCATCTTTCTGCCTCCTCCACAGGTTACACTCAGCACAGGCTCCCCTCCGGATCGCACCCGCCAAGTGATGCTTCACGTGGGATGTACTTCCCCCAGGGCTGAAAAGCAAAGGCTGTGAATGCGGTCTCTGCCGGCTGCTCTGCCAAGTTTCCAGAGAGGAGGAGACCGGGGGTGCCAACAGGGATGAATGAACAGACCATGGGCTCAGGAGCCAGCCCTCCTTCATCATGGGGCCACCACGGCAGTGCCAGGCGATGAGCCTGGGAACAAGAAGGGACCATCTGATGGGAGCAGGCGGAGATGAGAGCCAGAAGGTGAGCAGGAGTCCTCAGGGCTCACAGCAAACCAGCAAGAAACAAAAATGCACTGGAGCCAAGAGGGGAAATTGCAGAAACCTGTTGAGGGTGCAGACACAGCCTGCGGAGCTGCACGCTCGGAGCAAAGGGAAAGGGCAAACACTGGCCATCAGCTTGCAACAAACCAAAAATCATCGAGCGCTGTTCCCAGCAGCTGCTCAAGAAAGGCTTTAGCTACAAGAACTGAAAATTATTTCCACTGCAGACACGCACTGCCTGGTGCTGTCGTGCTCGCCCCAGGTGTACACTGGTCCTGAGAACTTTCATCCAACACCAACTCTTGGGGAGGACAGGCTGCCATTTCCCAGAGGCAGGCACGACTTTCAGCAGCTCACAGCCCCGCTCAGCTGCCAGGCACAGAATGCAGCAGCTAGTCAGGGTGCCAGCTAGAGCCAATTATAACTCCACTGACCTGCCTTGGCGCTAACAAGCACGGGAATGGGCTGGCTCCCAGCTGCCAAACGCTGGAAAGCTATAAATGGGAGGCATTTGGAGAGAGAAAAACTAAAGGAGCCAACTTTTAGCTAGGCTGAAGTGCATTGGACTGTACGTGTTCTTTGTGGAGAGAGAGAGGAGGAGAATGATGAAGATCTTTGCTGCACTGCTGGAAAAATACCAGCTGTTTCTTCTACAGACAGAGGTAGTCCTTATTTAATGGAAAGTGTTTCTTCTCTCAAGTTCAATTATGGCAATTCACTATTTCTATACTTCTGCATATGGTGCTTAAGCTCACAGCTCTCAGTGCAGTCTGGGCACAGAGGAAAAAACAGTCACTGGTGCGTTGTAGAAGGAACCTCACCGTAGAAAGCTGTGGGTTTTTTCTTGTCCTTGGTCACACAAGGGCCTATCTTTCATGATCCAGCTGTCTAAAAGCGAGATCCTGATGATTTATTTTTGTGACAGGGTGAAACCACGAAGTACATTGCACACGCAACTGTGCAGAATTTTGCTGAACTCCATAAACCCTGGAGAAAAAAGAAATCCCCAAAGTGTTGAAATAAGATTCCTGTTACGAAATACCTATCGAAAGAGCCCTGTTTACAGTCCCTGGACACAAAAAGACATCCATCTCCTGCAGCCACAGCACAGCCAAGCTGCCTTGGGGCTTTTTCATGAAAGGGGCCGCCAGGACCAGGCATGACCCAGAAGAGGGGTGAAATCCAAGCGGTGCCTCGGCTTGTGTTCCCACCTGAAGGAGCCTTGTGCTGTTCAGAACACATTACTTGGCACGCCTGCCCCTTGCTTTCCACATCTGGAGAATTAAGATAACACTTACTTCACCTTTGTGAACCGTGTGCCCTGCCAGAAGCCCAGCTTAAAGAGAAGAGGAGGAGGAGGAGGAGGAGGAGTGCAGGCGGAGGAAGGCGAGCACAAGGCTCACAGTACTGGAAGCAACGCATGAGGCTCATTTTAATTTTTCAAGAGTCCAACTGCCTGAAACAGGCTGATGAGAACAATTCTTCTCTGTGTGCCAGCTAGTGTCTTCTGAGCCCATTTTAATGTAGTGTTTTATTTAAAAACAGTCTGAATCACTAAGATACTGACTTTTCCCTGCTCCCCATCTTTGCCTGGCAGCTGCATGTACACAACAGGTGAAGAAACCCCTCCAGAAGGGCTGATCTGTCTTCCACATTGAGACAACATGCACAGACCATCGCCTTTTGCCAGTTTTCTCATAAAAGCAGGCACCACTTCAACAGCCTATTTTTTTGTGTGTTACACACAAAGCTGTTGGCCTGAGGGCTGCAGGACTCTCTCCAAGATGACATTGCTCCAGGTGGGTCAAAGCTGAAAGTTTCCAGCTAAGAACCTGAAGGATTTGTTAAACATATGGACAAAGGACAGGACTGGGAAACACACTTGATGTGCATGCAGAAATGAGTGGGGAAGAGAGCCAGAGCCATTTTTAAGGTTGCTTAATATTCTCAATTTTTTTTGTCTCTGAATCATACAGCAAGCACACTTACCCAGCACACTTACTCCAGCCTACATCACATCTCCATCCCTTGGCTCAAAATTAAACCTCTGTGCAGAGGAGCAGCCATGCAGCATCACCCTCTCCTACAGCCTTCAGCTGGGACAAGGACTGAAGAAAAGGTTTCTGACTGCAAGGGGAAAAGCTCCGGGGTAATCTGTCCCCAAGGAGAGCACTCCTGAATGGTAGTTCGATTTTTAAGGGCTTGCAGCTGCCTGCCACAGGTGAAGCTACTGCTTTGGTGGTGAGAAGGCAGGACACAGCATGAACAGCAAAGCCTGCTCCAAGGGCAAGGTCTGAGGCTCAGCTCCATCACAGCCCTCAAGCAGCTCACTTTGTGACTGATCGGATCTGCTCTCAACTGTGGAGACACAAGCCTTGCTGTTCAGGATGCAAACAAGACAGGACTGAAAAAAGCCAGGCAAAGACTCCTAGCTGAGGAGAGGATGGCTGCAGCCAAAAGGTAGAGGAGGCCAAGGACATGGAGCAGGGCTCCTGCCCGGGGAAAGCATGGGGATCTGGTAATAGTGGGAAAGGTGTAAAAGGGTCAAGTTTGCGTGTAAGGACATTTTAGGAACATTGTGAGACAACAGTGGCTCTTGGTCACATGAAGGCTTGAAACAACTATCATCGTGGCTGATGAGCTCATAATTACAGAGTGGGGAAAATATGTTTCTTTTTGGGGGTTTCCATAAAAAACACAAAATACAAGCCAGTATCTGTTCTCTAACCAACAGTGTCGCTCCTTACAGCCAATCGTTTCAAGAGGATCCTTCCAAGAGACTTGTTAACCTCCGCCTGAGTGATGCATCTAAAATGATCCAATGGAGCCCTGCAGTCACTGCATGGCTCTTCCCCCACCGGCACGGCTGGAAACATCTCTCAGGCACACAAGACCCCGATCCTCTATCTCTGTCCACCAGAGACAGACACTCACATATCTGATTACCAACTTCCATGCCAGCTAACATTTCCAGCGTACCTGCCAGCCCCAATTAGTGTCCAGAATACAACTGGCATCCTTGCAAGCATCAATTTTATTGCTTTTATTTCTTAGGAACAGCATCCATCTGCTCCCAATAGCTCACATCTGGCACACTGAGTGTTACGAAAGAGCCTCAATCCTATTCAAAGGGAATTGTTCCTCCAGCCAAGAGATTCATGCAAAACTGAGTTTAGTATTTGTAGTTACAAATTTACTACAAATCATACGGTTACCCGAGGTTTCAAACTTTAGAATTACAATTTCATCTAGGGCTTGTTTTTTAGTCCCTAAAAAGTTGCTCTTATGTAAATCGCCATGTGATAGAAAACATTTATGGAGAAAGCAAAGAGGAGAAGCGGTAGGAACCTCAGCACAGAGGACCTACACATGAAAAACGCTCCTGAGCACTGCCCAGGTCCCTGAAGGTTTCCTCCTGCAACGAGCAGTGTATGGGAGGTGGAGATATTCCTCAGCTTAAGCACTCCCTTCCCAATTTCACCACCTGGCATGGTACGCCGAGCCTTCCCATGGTGACCCCAGACCAGGAAAAGGTATGACCTGCGCACTTCCCAAGGGATGAGGGCCACCACCTCATCTGCTCAAAACACTGGTCTGGGACCAGGAGGAAGCAGCCTGCGCCTCGTGCTGGGACACATGAGCTGAATTGCGGAGTGAGTGTCGGTCACCAGCACCTAAGAGAGGAGGTGACAATCTCCTGCGCGACAGCAGATGGCCCATGGTGTGGTCAACAGAATGAAAAAAGGTAATTAGGCAGAAAGAGGAGGTCTTGCCACCCTTCAAAGAGAAAAGCAGGGTGGTGCTTGGAAAGGCTGCTACAGCAATGAGCTGTAAACCAGGACTTTTGCAGAAGAGGGCCAGCCTCCGTTATCAATGACAGCCAAAGGGAAGAGCTCTGGAAGTTCACAGTATTCAGACAAAACGTTGAACACTCCCAGCTGATAACAGCACAGCCTGCAGCATTACTGCGACCAGCAAGGTGGCTTTTGACATTTCACATTCCAGTATGGGAACATGGCTGGTCTGACATCTCTGCATCCAGACAGAGGCAGAGACCAGCACTGGGAGAACTCCAGGCTTCACCCCTGTTTCGGCTGAGTTGGCAGTTTGTGTTTTGAGTGTCATTCCTGCCTGGCTGGGGAGGGAAGGACTCTTTGCCCTCCAGTTGCAGTGGGAGCAGGCTAGCCGGTGAGGCTGTCAGTAGTAAGTGCACATGTGTTTTACTTGGCTCTACTCCTAAAATAATTGTTTGGCCACAATGGAAGGTGACAAGCAATTCAGCTGTGGCCCCACAGGGAGCATCAGGAGAAAATCCCCAACCACTCACACAACCATGCCTGGGCTGCTCTGAACTGCAGCATCACATCAGCCTGGGGGTCAGCCCCTACCAGCCCTCACTCCTGCCCCAAGAAGTTCTCTCTCCTATTCAGACCAAATGTCTTCCTTGTCCTCCTGCCTGGGCTTAGCAGGAGGGTCACTGGCAGCAAAAGAGGGTGCACCAACCTTCACCCGAATGTGGCCAGAGCTGCTATTGAAAAAACAAAACCCTGCTCAGTTTCTGGCAGGAGCATGGAAAGTGCAGCCTGAACCACTGGGAACATGGATATTAAATTAACAAATATCTCTACCCAAACATGCATGTACTGTGATTGCTCAAGGTCCTAAGTATGAATAAATTTGGATGGATTTTCAATGGATAACATGAAAGACAGATTCTTGACACAGGGATCACCTGCAACTCAAGTTTCCAATTCTTCCTCCAACATGTCAAAAAGATCATCAGAAATGGACCTGGGAAAATATTTTTCCCTCTTACTATGTTTTCAGAAGCAGCCGAACCATTGTGGCCAATCAGTTATTGTGTGGGGTTTTTTGGTGGTGTTTTGTGTTTTTTTTAATAACCAGAGGCATGAATAATTTCCAGCATGGAAAATTTCTGCCTAAAGAGCTAAAATTGGCATAGAATCATCCAACAGTCATATAATAAAGGCCTCCAGCAACGGCAACAGTTAGTGCTACCAAGCCTACCTAGAGCATTTTTTTCCACTGTGCTAAGAGGATCTGTTTCACTCCTCGCCTTTCAATCCAATTTCCACTGTACTGCACCACAAGTTTAAAATAAGGACACCAGGAAGCATGTGCGATAAGGGGGAAGGAAGGGAAAAAACACAATTTCATTCATTCGTTCAAGAGAACCAAAAAGGAGTGGTTACATTTTTCTTTTTTTTTTTTTTTAAAGAAAAAGCTGCAGGGAGCGGGGGGGGGGGGAGATGTTTGCTTTAGATTTTCCCATCTGCACCACGATATATATAAAAAGCACCTCTGCTTCTAAAGGTGCCTCAGGGTGTTTTGCAGAGCCAGTTTGAGTCTCTGGCTGCAGACAGCCTCCAGTCATGATGCTTTCCATCTAGGAGCATGCATAGCTCCAGCCAAGATGAAAGGGGAGGAAGAGAGGAAGGATGGCCACTATTTCCCTACATGCCCTTCCCCATGAGGAGCGAGGCAGCCCAGGGAAACAGCACAGCTGGAGGCACCGGTTCATCACGTATAAACCCCAAAAGACTGTGCCCCCATTGCAGCAAACAACGGCGTAAGCTTGGCCGCCACCTTGGAGTACCAGTGAAGACAAGATGCTATAGAGAAGGAAGCACTGAGCTCCATTTCCTTCCAGCCCTGGCTGCTTCCCAACAGCTGTTCCCCGTTTATTTACTTTAATATTTCCTTGGTTACACAAGCAGCTGCACACAGCTTAACCCCTGCCTGCACCAGCAGCTGCCCTTGCCACCCTACCTCACCTTGCCCAGCATGACGCCAAAGCTGGGCTCTCGCTGGCTGGCCAGGGCTTACTCAACACGGTCACCCCCATGGCCATGTCCACTGCTCTGCAGAAGGTCCCTTGCTGGGCAGGGGACAGGGTACCATCGACGCGAGCACCCATCTCGCACAATCCCAGGCTTCACAGGCTGACCCAAAGCCAGCTGACCAGCTGAACCTGGGAAAGCCATCTGGATTCCCATGGGTTTGCTTCACTGGGCAGGCCCAGATGCGCTGTAATTTTAGCAGTGGATTTGTGTCTGGATGCAGCGATTTCAGGAAAGGCATCCTCATTCCTGGGCAACCACAGCACCCTTTCAAATAAAGCATATAGCTAAGATGAACTTCACGTGAGTGGGTTGCTGGAGGCAGAGGGTGCCCAGCTCCTCTCCAAGTCCCGCACACAGGCCAGGAGGGACATGCCAGTGACTATTCTGGCAGCTGCTGCTGCTCCACAGATCACTTCATGCATTTTCCTTTCTCATCTGCACAGAGCCTCTTCCAGCAGCTCAGTTTGTGTTTTGGCTCATAAAGCTCAGCCAGACCCCTTGGCTCATCTCCACCAAGGAGGGGGTGGAAAACACCCTTTGCCTGCTTGCCCAGAACACCGGCTTCAGTTTTCTGCAACTCAGCCTGTCCCAATTGCATTTCCAGCCTCTTCCCTCCCTCCCCGCTCCATTTTCTTCCCGGCTCCCCCCTGCACCACAAAGGTAATTGCTAAAGCAGCTGCTGTCAGCTGCCCTCCAGGCTGGCACTGCTCTGCACCAGACAGCGGGCATTTCCCCAGCGCCTGCTCCCTCAAACACCAGCCAGCAAGACATGGACCCAGGGAATCAGCACTTTTCAGCAGCAACCCTGTTTTACTGGGATAGCAGCTGGGAAAGGCATGGTATTAGCTCCGCAGGAATAGAATTTGGGCCTAACTTTAACAAAATTCCCCCCCTCCCCCTAAGCAAACAAAAAACCCGAACAAAAACCCCACCACTTGCACAGATTTCTATTGCAGGAATTCAAACACACCTATGCAGCCCTGTGTGCATTTACTCGAGGGAGTGGCAGCAGAACTTTAACACTGGGACATGCAAAAGACCCAGGGTGACCCCACCAATGTGCAAGAGGCACTGGAGTGAAGAGTCCAGCTTTTGAGGTTGCTTTGTTCTTGCTTTCTCAAGGATGTCCAAAATTGTGTTTAAGCTTCCTCAAATCAAAACATTTTCTGGTAGATTACAAAAGGCATGCTTAGCACAAGGCAGAAACGACACTTCTCAAGTGACCACAACTTTCGACCCTCCAAAGTCAAAACCCCAAGAACTGGCAAAATGCTTACCTGCAGGTCAAAGAACTTGCTGTACCGTCGGTATATGACTTCTGTGGACCCATTGGACCAAGTGACTTTGATAATGTACACCTGTAGGGAACAGAGGAAGAAATCAGAGATGAGTGACCCAACTATCTGCACCACAACCCAAATGCTGCTAAAGCTGCCAATGCAGCCCCCACGGCTGGGTGTCAATCAGGGAAATTCATGGGACCACTTAAAGTCATTTCAGCAATACTAGAAAATATGTAAGACTAAATTATTAAGCTCCACTGCTGCAACTTAACTGTCTACTAAATGCTTATTGATAGTTATGGACTGAGACAGCTCCCTATCCCTAAATAGGGGCATACATTGAATGTGAAAGAACAATTCTGTGTTAAAAGACAGTTAAAGTCTCTCCAGACACAGACACAGTACGAGTTAATAACTACGCCTTGGCCACCCCATCTATGGCTGCAGCATCACATTTGATGTCAAGATCCCACAACTGCAGCCCACAGTGTGCCGTACCACACACCACCTCCAGCCTGGGTGCAAGAACTCAAACTCACAAGGTTCAAAACTCTGTCTGTTCTTCCACAAGCAGCCCTGAGGTTTTGTTTACTTAAACTTGTTGGGGTGCAAATTACCCTCCCATTCCTTAAAATGCTACACAATCAATCCTAGTAATTGCAGGTTATTCACAGACCACATGACCAGGCTTTTACTGGTGATGAATGCAAAAAACAACAACAAAAAACCAACCCACCCCTTTTTTTATTCTTCTATGAAGAACAAGCAAATAACAGAATTGAGCAATTACTTATCTAATGTCCTCACTTGTTGCTCACAGAAACCAAAGATAACCCTTGATGAGATGCCAGCGTAACACTCAAATGATGCAAACCTCAGCCGTCACTAATTGGTAACAGATTGACTAAGCAGAATGAGGGCATATTAATTTTTTCTTCTAACTCTCATGTCCTGCTTATTTCCACCACAAATTCAAGTATCATTTCACTGAAGCAGGAACAAAACTTTCAGAAGCTCATGTGAACAGACCTGCTAGAACTCCATTTAACATAATGAAGCATGAAGGCTCTTAGGATGCTGATGTTTTGGTATTTAAAACAGAATCCCTTAAGAGTTCCACAAGGTTTCCCACAGAAATGCACTTTTTTCCAGATGCTGGAATGTGACCAACATCCCAGCCCAACATCGAAACTCAAACACCAGGAGATTCAAATGGATAGCACAACAGTAAATGATTTGAGCTCATCAAACCTGAATTCTGTACTAAGAATCTAATTGAAAACTCACTCTGCTGCTCAGGTGCCTGATGCAACATGACCTACCATGGTGAGGAGACTCCTGAGGAACCACAAATTCTTCGCAGCAGAATCACTTCCAAATTAAGACACAAAAAGATGCAGCGAGATGAAGCAAATTCTTACTGCTAAAATAAAGAACTTCAGTACTTTCAACACAGCAGTTCAATGACCACTTTTCTTAAACCAGATGATCAGCCCAAACACAGCTGTGACTGGTTTGCTGACTTACAGTGAGCTGGCCAGGTGTCACAGGCAACACCACCCTCTCCCAGACAAAATCCAAATTGCTCAGCATCACCTCACAGGCCTCATTCAGCTAACCACAATCCTCTCCTTTCATTCACAAATTCTTTTTTTGAGCTGAAGGACCTGCAATTTCCACATATTAACACAAGGAAGACAGAGGACTCCTGCAAGACAGCATCTGTAGCAGTTGTGGAGACCTGGATGGACCATGATTTGCTACAAGGGAGGCCCAGACACTGTGCTTACTTATCAACAAATGTGGCTTGACAAGTGCTCTTGCATTGGGTCAGGCACAAGATCCATTCAAGAACACGCTTCTAGACTTCAGCAGGTCAGGGACAATTTGGCTGACCACAGTTTGCAATGAAAACTGGTAAAGTCATATGATGTGGCCTCTGAAGTATCTGACAGGATCCATACAGCTGCCACCGTACCATCAGCAAACTAAGTGTTAACTTGACGCTAAGTAAGCATCTAAGCTGCCTTTACCCTCACCCCAGGACTTGCTGGCAGGCCAGCATGAGCTCATTTTGGTTGGAAGCTCAACTGATATCCCAGCTTTCTTACCAGTCTACAACACTTTATGGGGTTATATCACTGCTGGCTGCCTGCCTGGAGAAAGCCTTCCACTGGGGCAGGAGGAAAAGCCAACTTTTCTTCATTGTTTATTCCTATCCTGCCTTTATTTGGAGTCAACAGCTTATTAGACTGGGATTTTAATCAGGATGTGGATTTGCTCAAGCGAAAATGAATTCAAAGCTCCTAAGGGTAATAACGCCAAGAGATTTGAGGGCACACCACACTTTATTATACCCTTTGCAATTGAGGGAAGGCGCATTTCTCCCAACCAATGAGCTTACTCCCATTTTGCTGAAATGCAGATCTCCCAGGAGTCTGGAAAACTGTTTCTTGCATATCCCATTTGAACAGCAGAAAGGTCTCTGGGGGTATCTCCTCACCTACGTGTGAAAAGCAGAAAAGCTTTCTGTGGGGAAGCCCACAGGAATGGGAGCTCGTCAGCATCTACAAAAGCACTGTCTCCGTAAAGCTGGCTTCCTCTCTCCTTGTGAATATTCCTTGTCCTTCACTCCGACGGCCCCATCCCACTGAGGTATTCTGTTGGCCAAAACCATCACAGATCTTGGTCTCTGCCAATACCTAATCCAGTCCCTGCTGTCCTAGGGATAAAAAAGACACCAGAAAACATAATTCAGGTGCTCTCCTCAACTAACAACAAAAGTGCAGATTTTGAAAGGTATGAACAGTGCAGTTGGCCATGCAGAGATGGTTTTCACAGGGACTGGAGATGATGAGGCACCAAGCTCCCACAGGCACCCACCCATCCCTTTCTCAGGTGCTTTTGGAAGACACTTTCAATGATTAAGACAGTTTTGAAAACACTGCACTCAGTCTGAAGTTTCCCCTCCTGGCCTGGCACTGCACCATGTCATGCCAGGAGCAGCCACCATGAAGCAGCAGCCCAAACAAACCCAGTTTTGTCCCAGCAGGAGCCACCCCATCACCCGCTCCAACAACCCTCGGTCCTGCAAAGGCTGCTCCAAGGACAGGTTTTTTCCCAGCCCGGCTGTGTGGGAGAGGGCATGTGGAAACAGTTATTTCATGGGTCTTCTCCAGCTCTGATTTCTATGGTCCTTCAAAGAAATAACAGAGAAAACACCAGCAGGCCTTTTCCATGGAAAGAGCGAGGGGATCTCCCGGGGCTGCAGCTGGCGCTGCTTCGGGGACATGCACCCACGGGGAGCACCGCTGGGAACGGGGGGGACGCTGCCGCTTGGATCCCGCTCTGTTTCCTCAAGGGGTGGGGAGAGCTGAGCAGCTGGCAGGGAGGCGGCGGGCAGCTGGATCCAGGAGGGGGGCTCTGCAACCCCATCACGTGGGCTGGGCCCCTGGCCAAAACCAACAGGCAGAGCTATCGAAATATTTACAGCCCTTCCAGGGCCAGTGGCGGAGTCTGCACCATGGAGGGGAACTAGCTGACTCGGTGAAACCCAGGAACCGGTGGCTCCCCTCCCTCCCTCCAGAAAGGACAGCCTGCCCTGCCCCACTCCCAACCCCAAGAGCCTCCATCCCTTGCTCCGCTCCAGCCTACATCGCTGCACATGTGTCACATCAAACCCCGCAGTTAGGTCTGATGCCTGAAGGCAATGGGCCCAGCTGAGCTTTGGAAGAGGCAGAAAACACAGGGGCTGAACCGGTGTTAGCTTCATTTCAGCCACAAGTCAGGGGAGCATAGCTGAAATTCACACCCATGCTTCTGAAATCCTTGAGACGCAGCTCATGGCATTTGTCCTACACGAGCAAAGCGAGAGGAGAGGTACAGAGCTTTCAGGGTCACTGAAATACCCTCAAAACCCTGCTTTCAGGATTAAAAGAGCCCCACGCACACACCCTCAGCCCTCCATCACTCCTCTCCCAGCTGCCAGCTCCCCTGCCCTCGTGCCATGAAACCACAGTCTCATGCTGCAGCAAGCCCGTGTTGTGGAGCAGGAGGAGTTCCTGATGGGACAACCTTGTCAGAGCCTCAGCAAAGACCAAAGCAAGAAGACAAGACCTGCCCTCCACTCCTGGGGGGTACAGAGGCCACAGGGACAGTTTTGCAGGTGCAGGTGGATCTCATTTAATGCTGGAGGAGAGGAGCACTTCACATTAATGCCAAATGCTCCCTTGGAGGGCAGAAGTGGATCAGATCCTTCAAAAAAATGGAAACCTGCAGATGCAAAAGGCTGAACTCAGACACTGTGGGGACTGCGCTCCAAAACTCCCTGGGCTCCCCAAACTCCCTATATTACAAGTAATTGGTCACATACCAACTACTTAAAAATTACCAATTGAGAAGTTTACCATCGGGACCACCACTGCCTAAGATTCTCCTTGGTTGCATTAGAAACCAAGTGCCCTAAATGGAAATATAAAGATGGAAAAAGGCACAGGGGATCTTGCAGCCTGCCTGGCCCGGCATCACAAGCCCATCCCCGCAGTGTCCCTCCAGCATGATCCTGTGCCTGCCACCGCTGTCCCCTCCCCAGCATCTCTGGAGAGGCAGCTCAGAGGGAGAATGGGCCAGTGGAAAGTGGGACCTAAAACCTTCGTAAGGAAACTGTCAAAAAGTGACAGGTTGCTAAAAGAAATGCCAATGGCACCTAGCCAACCATAACAGAGCTGTCAACCAGAGCTGCCAGTCAGCTCACATGGCAGCAAGGGCTCTGCAGCCCTGGGGGAAACACGCCGGGGGTGAATGCCAGAGGGAGATCTGGGACATCCCTCCTGGGCAGGATAGCAATCCAGGCAGGGAGCAAGCTCCAGCGTCGGGCATCACCAGAAGAGCAGGGAGGCTGAAGGAGCCAGCTCAGACACACATCCAGAGCGGTCAGAGTTGCAGGGACTAGAGCACGAGAACAGAAGGGATGAGAAGCCAGCGCAAATTATCTCTATCTGAAAGGGCAGCCAGAGATTTAATTTTTTTTTTCCTCTTGAAGAAACAAAGTAGCAAGCATAAGCCCTGGGAGCTGTCAGACCCCAGAAGTATTTTTCCAGGGACTGATAAAGAGCCTCGGTGGTGCAGATAGCAATGGCTCCTGGTGACTTCCACCACTCACAGAGACCAAAGACTCTGGAGTCCTTCACAAGTCCTCAGTCTTGCACCTTCCCCAAGAGGCACATTGTCCCATGCAACAACATGGCTAGTGAGAAGAGATGATTCAAGCAGCTGACTTGAGGCAATGGCATTATGAACAGATAAAAAAAAAAAAAACAAACAAACAAAAAAAACCCAACCAAAACCAGAAACAGTTTCCCGTTCTTGAAACATAAGGCTATGTGACCTCCTAGAAGAATCACTTCTGGACTGCTTGCATAAACACACTCCGGACACGCACAAAACGCAACCTGGGAAGCAGCCTGGACTGCTTGAGTAGGAAGAAGGCACACTGAAGTTGCAGGAAAACCTAGAGCTACAGTTTTGGCCTCTTTCCTCCCACAGGAGGAATTTTCCCAAGTTTTCCAAGGAGACTTGCAAGGCATCCTGGTGGGGGGGTGGAGGGCACACATAAAGCCCACAAGTAAGGCTTTGGGGAGAGGGCAGCTCCTGGCTGGCCTGCAAGCTCTCTGCCTGGCACCCAGCAGACAGCTGAACAAGGCAGCAAGTCCACCCCAAGGTCAGTACTATCGAGCTACCCCAGCTTGAGCCCAGGAGCAGCACACCCATGCTGACACAGACCTGCAAGCCAACAACCCACCAGCAGCCCTCCCGGGCACAGCACGGCCCTCCCTGGGTCACTCTGCAGCAATCCCTGAGCTTCCTCAGCCCGAAGCATCCCCGTGCCCGGAGCTCCCACACACTGAGACCCTCCCGAGACCCTCCCATTTCCACGCCAGCCACACCAGAGGCAGATGAACGACGGCAGGGTGGAAAGCAACGCCACGGTCACTTGGAAAGACACCTCCACGGGGCTGCAGGGACACGCAGCTGTGCCCACCGGCCACCGACGGGCATCAGTGTAGGTCCCCAGTCACTCAGCAGAGCTCCTACAGCAAAGCCAGACATAACAGCCTCCAGCAGAGGCAGAGCTGTCTGCAGAGCTGTTTCCAATGGGTTTGAGCCTGTGTGGTCTCGGGTCCAGGGAGACTGTGCACAATAAACCTCTCTGTGGAAAACTCTGCATATTTAAAGCATCTTTCACCAGTAGAAGGGAAAAAGTATCAGTCTCTCTATTCCACATGCACTTCCCCACACCCCGAAACATGGGGAAGCAATGCGAGAGCCTTGTACCCTGGCTTCAGCCACTGCTGCGAGAAAGGAGCGCTGAGAAATTCAAAGAGGCAGAGAAACTGAAGCAGCTGAGGGATCAAGCCAAACCAATGCGGGGTTTAATACAGAAAAGGGAGTGGGAAATTGTAAGAGGAAAAGAAAAAAAAGGAGGGAGGTGGCTGGAAACAAAGAAAGTTCTTGGCGGTGAGCCGCTGTACTTGGCCCCTCTCCACCAGCCTTCGCCACCGCAGGCGTGCAGGGCCGGGGAGGGGAGTGCAGGGCTCTTGCGCTGTGGCACACCGAAGCTCGGAGTGGGAGAGGGACAGCCAGCCCCCTACTCCATCCCTGGACACCTTGCCACCCCCTTGCTCCTGCTCTGTGGACGGGGGTTGTCCCGGTTCAGACGGCACTGGGAAAGTCATGGAGGAGTGATCCCAGCGGTAACTGCAGGGCGTTGGGGATGCTGCTGCGGTCCCTCTGGTCTAGCAGAGGAGAGAGGCGGAAGCAACGAGTCACTGCTGCAGGGAGAAGCTGGGTAACAGGGATGCAGGCAGCACAAGGACAGGCATATCCTCACTGCCAGGGCAAATAACCCAAGCTAAACCACCCACGTACCCAGGACTACAAAGCAGCCACCTCCTCTCATCCTGATTCATCCTTTCGACTGTACCCTCCCTAAAACCCCAGCAAGTGACAGCTCTTCCCACTCTGCTGTCATACAGCTCGCCAGGGCAGAGCACAGCCTGAGCACACAGCCAAAGTTGCTGAGATGAAAAGTGCACTCACGCGGGGTTATGCCAAGCATGGGAACCCCAAGGACAACCCACTGAGCCCCGCTCAGCTGTGGTGCAGACCCCTCAGTTGTACAACACATGCACCCGCTTGTTTGCTCTGAGTCACACTGAAGATCAAACTTATGGATTCATTTGTTTCCTATTTCCCACTGCTACGTGAAACAGCCAGAAGATAGAGATGCCCTCCAAAGCAAAGCTGAAAGGGATCAAGGTCACCAGACCTCTAAGCAGGCAGAGGCGATGGATGGCCTGGGTGCTGAAGTTCACTGCTGGAATCGAGTACGAGCACCAGCCTACAACACAGAGCTGCATCCACCTCAGTGGCTGAGTGCCAGGCACGATTTGGCCCTTCCACTGAACTTCGACATTCAAGGTTTTCAACAGCCTTAAGTAACGTGACTGGGGAAGAAAAACAGAGGAGAGTTTGCGTTTGAGTGTCGGTTTTCATCCACAAAGCCAACAGCACTCCCTTAAGCCCCAACTCTCTTGAGAGGTGAGGGAGAAGGAAGTATTGGTCAGGTCTGTAATGCTGTGCAGCAGAGCAGGGCCAGGCACAAGGATGGGTCCAAATTTCGACCAGCTACAGGCTCCAAACGCCCTGCCTGTGGCCTGCCTCGAGCCTGAGAGCGTCAGCCAGCTGACAGAAAACGGGATGAGATACAGCAGAACCACAGGATACAGCAGCAAAACACCATTAAGGATGCTGAGAAAGCCCTCAAACCTCTCGAGGCCGCCCATACTCAGAAACTCCTCGCCACAGCAGCAACTCCAGCTTCCTGGGTTCAGCCTTGCTTCATACATTCTGGTTTTGCTTTTGCTCTCTTTCATTCCTAGTTTAGTTAACAGCCCTGGCATAGTTCATTTTAACCTCCTGCTCCCTCGGTCTAAATGCACCCAGTTCCTTCGGTTCCCCACAGGACATTCCCACCATACCAAGAGCATGGTCACCCTCCCCAGAGAGCATAGCACAGGGGGAGTCATCCCCTAATGCCCTTTTTAAGCCAAGCAACTGGTATGATTCACAACGGCAGAAATAACGCAGCTGTACGACGTGATACCATGCCAGGTCCCCACAGAGCTCTACTCCAGCTGGGCAAGTCAGGACCAGGGGACCATGACACACAGGTCCATAGGACACACATTCTTCAGAAGACATCTTCTGCTCTATGTGTATAAGGCGCTGAAGAACCACTGAAGCTGTAGATCAGCAGCTCTCATCCTCTTGCCATTCGAGCCCTCTTCTCTGAATGCTCCATAATCAATTCCAGATAAGGAATAGGATTGGGTTGGACAACGAATGAAACCATCAACGACCTCACCACTACAAGGAACAAGAGCAGAAAAGACACCTACCACCACGTCACAAATTCCACATCAAAAATGGAACACACTTTTTGAATGTGGTTTTCATCAAACTTGTTTTAAAATATCTATAGATGCTATCAACTAGGCACCAGATTCCAACATGTACTGTTAATTACTTTCACAAGGCAGCTGCCACAAATGAGGTGGTTCAATATGCATGGGTATTCACCTTATTTAAAGTTTGCAGTCTTGTTAACTGAGGTTGCAGAATAAATGTATGCTGCACACTTTGTTTAAATTTCCCTTTTTCAAAGTGATACGTGTGTGCACAGAGGCTGGGAAAGGAAGTCCTGCAAGAACATAGTCCAAGTTTCCCAATAAACCAACACAACCAAACAGCACACTGCTCTGTCTTTCCTGTCGGGGACACACACACACATATATATATATATGTAATTTTGCTTTGTGCTCTAGAGCAACCATTTAAAACTATACAAGCTATGGATATGTTCTTGCTGGACAGGTTGTAGAAATGAAGATGCGATTCAATGGCATCATTATTAACACATAGCACAACACATGCAAATTGCAGCTGTATTAAAATGAAAGGTCCTGAAGCTTGCCTAAGGGCAAAAAACCAACCAAAATCTGGATTTAGTAGGGAAAAGCTTTATTTTAGGACTTCTACTAGAGAATAACAAACACAAAACTATAAAAAGATCCCGTGTGAAGTCCTTTAAAGGAAAATTTAGTCAGTTTCAACTATGGCTTTGTTTTGGGTCTTTTCTGAATAAACATTCATTTATCAGAACTTGAGACCTGGCCAGACCGTAGAAATGACAGCGTGCTACTCTGTCGCCCAGAATGATTATTTTTAAACTTTGCTCTTGGACTTTGCCTTTTCAGATTTGCATTATGGCCCTGAAGCCCTTGCCAGCAGCATCCCTGAGGGGCATGAGCTGTAATCACTTAACATGGATCGTATGGGAAATGTCACTGCAGGGCGACCCTCCAGCCACTGCCTGAAGGATGGGAGTCCCCTTCTTCACTTGGACGATAGGCTGCTGAGATCCCAAGCTGGGTTGTTCTCTCTCGACAGGATCAGAGCAGTGCACCCTGCAACAAACACCTGCAAAAAAGGATCACTTCTCACTGCCCCTTGCAAGTACTGCCCATGAAAAAACTCGGAGACACAAGCAGCACAAGTGCAATTGAAGTAGCCGGGGTTAGCAGTCCAGGAGAGGTGTCACTGCAATACAGCATGATATAGTTTCACAGCCGGCAGCGCAAATTCAAGGCTCCTATCACTCGGGGCAACCAGCTCGGTTATCCTTCCCCTCTTGGCCCTTCCATGTGTGTGAGTGGAGTTGATTTGACAAGAACAGGAGCAGACATGTTGGCCTCGCACCATGCCAACACCATGGCAGCAAGAGCCTGCCAGAAGCACGAGGCTGACTGCAAGGAGAAAAGCACACAAGGAAAGAACAGCCCTGCTAATTGCAATTTAGCCTGACCCCTGTAGTGGTGCTCACTGCAGTACCCACCTAAGAGTTTAACACCTCACCAAGGAGGAGAGCAGTCAAGAGGACGTTCCCATTTCTCCTGTCCCCCAAATGCCTCTAAACACGCCTGAGCTTCCTTTGAATAACGCACCCAGCTCCTCGCACCCTCAGGTCAGGTACCAGGCTGTCACCAGGGTAAGGAGGATGGACAGGAGATAGGACAAGCACACTGTTGTCCTGGTGTATCCTTCCAGGGGAGTGCAGCCATCAGTCATACTGTGAGAATCGAGGAGACAGCATGCTCCCTTGCACCAGGATTTGGGCCAGTGCCGTTCATGGGCGCACGTTCGAGGACATAGGGCTGCGTTTGGGTCCCCAGTGAAATCCCAACACTCAGCTCAGCACACATTTGAGCTGGCACCCGGCTACCCAAACCCTTCCCAGCACCTTGCTGGGTCCTTGCCCAGCCCAAGCCCCACAGTTTGGGGGAACATTGTGTCTCCTGCTTCAAATCAGAGAGCCAAAAAAGCACAAGTTTTTGTCTTGGGCAACACAACTCTTTTTGTATTGGTTTGCTCATCACCCTGGTAATCATGCTGGCCTGAATAGAGCTGGCCTTTCCTACAGCCCCTCCCCATCGTGGGCATCAATGAGGACTTTGAAACACTGGTTTGATCTCACTCTTTTGGGAAACTGGAATTCACGACTTTCTGCTGTGGCCTCACTGCAGCCAACACAACTGCACCTTTGTCCGGCAAAGAAAAACCTCTTGCCGATGCAGAGAGGAGGCCGAGCCTGAGCAGTACGGGTCACTCGCCGGTCAGGCCAGTGCAGAGGCAACGGGAAGAAAAGCCGGCATGCTCCTCCAGCCTCCCGGGGGACAGTGAGCATCTGCCTCAGGGGATGGAGACAAGCACATTTATGCTCAGCAATGAGAAGCCAGAGAGCAAAGGTTTAACACATACACTTTGTGGTTGACTCGGATTTGCAGCATGCCAGCAGATAGTCTAAAGTAAGATGACTCAGCCGTGATTTGCTGCCCCTCCTCTCCCTCTTTGCAGGAGAAGGAAGAAAAAAACAGAAAAGAAGGTTTTGATTCCATATAATTAACTGGCTTTGTGAATCTGCCTAGTTCCTATTGATTCCCTCAAACAAGGCGAGTGCTCCCATTCACTCCGGCGCTGCCCAGGGAGGCTGCTGCCTGCAAGCTGCCTGCCCCTCCCCGGGCTCAGCCCCTCCATGAGCCGCACTGGCTCGCGCTGCCAGGTTTTGGTCCAAGACAAGTACAGGGAAAGGTTAGAGGCAAAGGACTCAAGCCACTGGTTGAGGAGGGAGCGGGCGGCCGAGTGGCCGGGCTGCACAGCTGGCTGTCATGAGCTACGTGCAGCTGCCTTCTCCCACAGCCCTGGGAGCTTCTGTTCCAGTGCCTCCAACCAGCTACCCCACCATACAGTCTCCTCTTTTCAGAAAATACCTCTGTCCCGGTTTTCTAGCCTCACAGGGATTATTCCTACTATGCCCAACTCCACCCACCTCGTCCCTGTGGGTGGAGGGTGAACAGGGACAGCGCCCAAAACAGATCGTGTCCAGCACTTGGGGTTCATGTCCCAGCCATGGGGACGCAGGTCCTGTGGGCTGCACAGAGCCCCCAGCCCCAGCAAGGGAACAAGAAGGGAGAGCAGAGGAACAGCCACGGGCGACCCCGTCCAAGCCCCGTTACGAGACCTGATGGCGGTGAACAGATCTGCCAAGACAAACAGAAGCATATGCAGCTCAGCAAACCTCCTCACGTACATGCTCCTCTAGATCGGATGCATAACCCAGCTACGATGAGTAAGTCTGGGATGGACACAGCAGGAAGCGGGGCACATCTGGAGCTGGGGCCAGGATCAGCCAGGGCTGATAAAGCCGCAGGCAGGGCAGAAGAGGAAGAAGGGGTGATAAGGGGTTGGACAGCTGCAGCCACATCACATCTCTGGATGTGAGGAGGGGGTAACAGCCCCCCTTTACCCTCCCCTCCATCCTGGCTAGAGCTGGCCTGCCCTCTGCTTTCCTCTGACTGTTGCTCACAGCCACAAACCAGCCAGGGTGACCTGGAAAAGCCCCTGATCTCCCGAGAACTCCGGGAGCCTGGCTCCGCCGACATGACACACTCCAGCCAGAGCGAACACCACATCCTCACAACCCGAACGTGCCATAAACAGCGTGTCACTGGGTCACCCTTATCTAAGGCAAATGGGGCAGGGAGAGCATTTTGGTCTTTGTTTTAAGGTTGTTGTCAGGATTCACCTCCAAGATCTCCACAGATGCCCGGAAGCACACCAAAGTTTAAATAATAAAAAAAAAAAAACCCAACCCCTTCAAAAACAGACAAACCCACAAGAGTTTGGAAGATGCCCTGGGGCATGCAGGAACACACTCCCCGGGCAGCTCACGCAGAAGGGTTGCAGGGGACACGAGGGAACACCTCAGAGGGATGGCGGCCCTGACCCAGGCGCAGAGGGAAGGAGCCGGGTGGTCCCTTGACCCCGGACTCCTCAGCCAACAGGTTTCAGAGCCCCTCTGCCAAACGCTGCTCCCTCACTAAAGCAGAGGCACTTCTCGGTGGTGCCCCGGAGATACCTCCTCTTCCTCCCAGGTGCCTGCTGCCCCGGGAGCCCGTCCAGCAAAATCCTGCCCGCAGCTATTCACGGGCACCTCCCGGCGCTCCCCCCCCGGCGGGTCCCGCACAGGCGCTGCCCCCCGCTCCCAGCGCGGCGATGTCCCTGCGCGCCTCCCCCGGTAGTAGCAGGGGTCTGGGGAGGCGGGGAAGAGGCAGCGCATCCCCCCCGCGCTGGCAGGGGGGGCACCGGGTGACCCCCACGGGAGACGCCGGGAGTGGGAGCGGCAGACCGGCAGCGCTGCCCCGCTCCTCCTCCTCCCTCCCGCCCCAGGGCCGGGTCTCCGCGGCCGCTGCCCGCCGCCGGGGCAGCCACGGGGGGAGAGGGGCCGCCGGTGGGCCGGCAGCGCCCGGCCTTTGTTTGCCCAGGGCCCGGCGGAGCGGAGCGTCCCGAGCCGAGGCGAGCCGCGCCACTCACATAGTGCTTGTTGGGGATGCGCCGCT
>VYZV01015280.1:225053-273715 GCA_013401275.1 Pandion haliaetus | reverse complement strand
GCCCCGCGGTCCCCCCAGCCCGAGATGGAGAGGGGAAGATGACTCGGCCGTGCCTTGAGGGCAGGGTTTTTCAGACGGTGCAGCTGGCTGTTTGCCCTTCGTGGGGAGGTGGCTGTGGGGGCTGGAGGGGGTCCGGGCTTGCCCATCTTGGCCGGCATGGTGGGCTTGTGGGTGGGCTCCATCACCAGGTTTTGGTTCTTCACCCTGCTCTTGTCCCATAACAACAGCTCCAAGGCAATGCTGACTTGGCCCCGAACAGCCACATCCCTAAAGGATCCAGGAAGTTAATTGAGCAGAAAAAAGGTGGCTTTCTTGGCTGTTGGTATGCTTAGATCAGAAGAACTGCCTCAGCCAGGACAACCCACACACCCCAGAAGCTGGGCGCACAGCCACCACACCCCACCTCTCCTCCCCGGCAGCCCACCGCCTCCTGCCACACTCGGTGCCCAGCTCTGCCCTTGGGGCAGTGGAGGAGACAAGGCAGTGACCAGGCGCTTCCCTACATCAGCACCACCCATGGCCTCCGTCTTCCCAGCAGCTCCTCAGCACATGGCATAACCACAGCTCTCTTCCCCATTGGGCTTTTAATTACATTATAAAGTTACTCAAAGCTTGCACTGCCAGGTCATTAGCTTTCATATGAATTTAATTTAATCATAAACAACTCATCTCACTCCTTAGCAGCTCCTTAAATGTGGCTCCTTTTTATAATGTTAACTTTGCTACAACCACCCCAGAGAATTAATGGAGGCACAGGCAGGTTGCCAGGGCTTTACTGCCCTGCCCNTTGCCCTCCCAAAGGGCTCATCTGCATCCTCCTCGCACTCAGCTAAGCCCAAGACCACAGTGCCCCTGCAGAGATGGCTGCAGGAATGATGCTAGGTTGTCTGAAGGGGACATTGTGCCACCGGTGACCTCCCTGATGCCCACTGGCATGCTGCCGCAGGGCTGGTTTACTTGTGGACCAGCTGCACATCTCTCCCCTCCCTGCCCCAGCCCTGTTGTCACTCCTCAGTCAGACACGTGTTGAAGGTAGGTGGGCAGGAGGCCGTGAAGAGGCCCCGAAGAGCCCTCCCTTCCTTCTCCTATCGGGAAAGCCCTGACATTGGTGAGGGATGCTGGGGCTGGAGCCTGAAGTGCTAATCAAGAGTTGAAGCCTGGGAAAGCACAAACAGGCAGCAGAACTGCAGCTTTCGATGTTGTGTGGAGTGCCCAGGCTTGAGCAGATAGTTTTAGTAGTTTTAAAAGCCCTCAAAGATACACAAATCCTCCAAAGGATGGCAAGGAAAACATCCAAAGCAGCTGTGCAACATGTTGGTAAGTGAAGTGTACATTCAGGAGATGCAGAACAGTGGAGAAAGTGGATTAAGAGAGGAATGAAACAATTACTTGTCTTCGCATGCTGAAAGGAGAAACTAAGGTAGAGAGCAGCTGAGGGCACTGTGGCTGAGCAACACAGAGAAGGATGTAACCTGAACAGCTAAGGATTGAAAGGCCAAGCAAGGGGATCACAGGGATATCAGAAGCAGGTAATTGGATATGTGAACCACAGAAAGAAGCACAGAAACATGCTAACCAAAATGCAATAGGTGATAAATTGCAAGGTGAAGGGAACTAAGTGAGGCAACTGTGTTACAAATGCTATGGCTGTAGCCATCCATCTTGCTTCGGGTGCTGGTTTGTTCTGGTTAGCAGCGACTGTGGGACTGCCAGGCATCCGGGGAGAGGGTGACTGTGCTCGGGACACTGGTCGCGTGTATGCAGAGCTGGTCTGATGCCGTCTGGTAATTTGGTTTTACAGGAGTGTGCAGGACCCTACATCCCTCATGCTCATGCACTGAAAACAACATAGCCAGCTTGATCATCTTACGCCCAGTCCATACGTACATTAACACGAGGTCCACCGTCAAGACACCTGGGACTCACTGTCCATGAACCCTAGAATCAGTCTGTGGGAAAAAAAAATTAATTAAAAAAAACTGTCTGGGAAGAGCAAGTTGAGAACACGCAATTCAGAGAGCATTTTGACCTATAGGTGCACCATCCACAAACAGGCTAAACTGTGTTTTCTTGCCAGATTTGTTTGGCCTAGCTTTAGAAGCAGTGATAGCTGCAGCACAGAGACATGGTGTAGGACAGTGGCAGTTCTGGGCAAGCAGCCGATGAACAGCTGGGGTCCCAGGTGCCACCAGCTGCAATACCCCCCGCACGTAGGACCCTGCACAGCACGCCAGCAGGGTGGAAGAGCTGTCCTGATGGCCCGCACAGTAAGGACCAGCAGCAGAAGCAAAGTGTGAGAACAGGCAGGGAAGTCTACGAGATGGCTCCAAAAGGAGCCTCATCCCTACTCATGTTTTTGTCACCTCATACTGGCCACAGACTCGAGGGGACAGAAGTCCTTACTCCAGACTGTCACTTCAGCATGGAGGCAGCTGGTGGATTTGGTGGGGAGACCTAAGTTCTGCCCACTTTTACAGCCGCAATGCCACAGTGCATTGCAATGCGCTCCCCCTCCACAAGGCCATCCCCAGCCGCTGTGGAGCACCGTACTGCTGCGTACCTTCATCAGTGACCTTCATGCTGGCCTCCCCCTTTCCTTTAATCCTGGCTCCACCGTCACAGTTGGGAACCCACAAGAGACAGAATGAACACCACACCGTGACACCGTGAAGGACACCTCACTCCTGAGCTTGAAGCATCCCAGAGGGACACACATGGTGCTTTGCTTAGGGAAACTTTCTGCCCAACCCCCCTTCTCAGGGGTGCACGAAACCTTTGGGCATTCCCTTGCTGATAAATCCATTTCCCTGTGCCACAAGGTCCCCACATGGAGATGTGTGACATGGAAGCAAAAGGAGAACATATGAATGAGCTCTTACAGCATCTTGGACCTACCTGCTCCAGGGACCAGACCCTGGTCTCCTGCCTTCACCCTTCCAGCTCCTTTCTGTGTGCTGCCCTGGATGTGGCCCCATGACTGCCACATGCTGCTGGGCTGTTGGGCCATTCCTTTGTATCTGGTATAAATCATGTGTATCAGCAGCCAGCTTGTTACACATGGGGGGGAGGGGGGTGTTAGTTTATCCATGTCTTCCAGCATAAACCCACTCCAGGCCTACAAAACTGCACAAAAACAACTGGAAACACTTAAGCATCGGCATCACTTCCCCAGCACCGTAACCTGCTGAAGTGACTCCATTGCTCCTGGACCCCAACAGCACTAGGCAATGGCTGCAGCCTCACAGCTTATGAGCACCCAGGAACAAGCAGAGGCTGGAGACAAATGCAGCTGATGCTGCAAAATGGCTCCTGTGTTTAATTAACGAGTCTGACGAGAGCTGTTGAGACAAGCTGAGCGTGGCTTTGCATGCTGACCTGATCACCTCCCAGAGGAGGCATGCCGGGAAGCCGGCTGTGGAGATGTACAACCTGGCTTGGGCTCTACTGCACCTCAGTAATTTATCAAAGAAACTGCCAAGCATTTGCTAAGGGAGCCCACAGGAGGGGTTTGTGATTGACTTGGGAGTTCTGTGCTTGGCCCGCACCTCTGGCAGTGTGGCTGCAGGCGCAGCAGAGATCTGGCAGAAGCACTTGCTACAATGAGGTTAGGTGGTACAAGGATACGGGTGCAACTGAGGGGAGTTTGGGGATAAACAAGTCATCTCCTGCTGCCCTAACCAAAGGTTAAAGTATTGTTAAGCCAAAGAAAATAACTACACGGGAGAACTCATCACCTACTCAAGAGTCAAGATCTCCTTGACCCATGTGCACTCTCCCCTCTCTCTGTGAGGGTCAGCTGAGCAATTTCAAGCAAGAGGGCAAATGAATTCTGAAAAGCCAGCCATCAGCTCGGACATGCAAATGGATTTCCACTTGGCTGTAAGTAGGCTCCAGCTGTTCTGGCACAGCTGGGCTGTCCCTGAGCTCTGTCAGGTGTCACGAGATGGAAAGGAATGAGAAAGCAGTGCCCCATCATCAGCCCTGAACTGCAGAGGAAATACTATCTGCAGTCATTCTAGGATAGAGAGTCTACTATTGCTGCTTGCTTTTTAATTTAAGAATTAGGAGTGTGGGCCAGGTGGCTAAATGTTCCCAGTCCTCCCCTGTGTACGGAAGAAAAGCATCCATCTTCCCCAAGCTCCCTCACAAATATTACTCAAAAATTATGCTCCTACCACACAGAGGGCAAGTCTTTGCAGCTGAAGCCCAGCAGAGCAGTGGTTACCCACTGTTATCACCAGGGCTGAATTGCACTTATTCTTAGCCACCACCAGGAATGATTTTCCACTGCTTTGACCCCAGTATTGCAGGTTTTAGCTGTGTGGTACGGATGCCACCCATCACAGTCAGCCTGGCAGCAGATTGAACCCATCCTGCACAAAGGTATGGCAGCAGAGAGAAGCAGACCCCGTGGAGGGGATGCTCATCCCTCAGACTGGGGAGGCTGACCTGGCACACACGGGCCAGTGGGCAGGGGAACCCTGGAAAACTCCCAAGGACAATGTTGGAGCAGGAGACAAAGTACTGAAGCACTGATGAGAAGCAGAGATCTGGTGAAACACGCGCTATAGCTATAGCGAATGACAAATCCGAGAAAAAGAGTGAGCAAACATTTCTGTGCAATGGGACTGCTCAGCTCCAGCTCTGCGCTTGTGCAGGCAGCTGCTGCGCTCTGGAGCCCAGGGCCACTGCTTCAGTGTGCGTGCCATCTAGTGAACGAGAGAAAGAAGAGCAAACATCACCCTGCATCCCTTGCAAGCCTGGAAACCAGGTCCAGGGGAGGGCCAGTGGGTGCTTGTGAGGGCAGGTGGGGTGCCAGGGCAATATGTCCCTGTCACCCAGCCCCATCCCACCCAGGAGAGGGGCAACAACAAACCCCATCAACAAGGCAGAGCCATCAGACTCTGGAGAGGCTTGGTTTGCTCAAGCCCTGGGTAGTTTGGCATTTGGAGAATTAAACCAGTTGCCAGTGCAGCAGAACACACAAGAGCCAAACGACTTAACAGTATGCAGATGACTTCTGAAGGACAGCAGTGCTCACCTCCAGCTGTCCTCCTGCAGCAAGGGAGGGAGGGGCAGCCGATGCAACTGTAGGAGGAAAGCAGTTAGGCACAAGCCTCAACTCCATGACTGTCCCTGCCTGCCCTGCTTTTTCTTCCCCCAGAGACTTTCATCATCCCCATCACAGCAGGATCACTGCAAAAGCCTTTGGGCAGCTCAGAGGAGCTTGGAGCCCAAGTGGGACAGGACACAAAGCTCAGAGAAGGTAATGAGGAGAGCTGAGAATGCTACAGCTGCTGCAGCACCAGTAAATTTCCAGGGCTGTCATCTCTGTTTTTAAAAATTAAGAAAGATTTTTATTTTTGCTCTGTTTTCAGTATTGCACCAGGGTGGAACGGTAGATAATTATTTCTGGAATACACAGTACTTTCAACATATATTTACAAATATAAGTAGCCTCACAGCTGAAGCTCCCCTCAGGCGCTGCCAAGGACATGGAGATGAAGTTAAATACTCCCATGAGATCCTCTGCTTCACTGGCATACATTGAGTGAGGCCATTTTTGACCAGTGTGTCCCAGGAGACAGTGCAGGCCCGATACATGTAAATGAAGGAGATGGCTAAGTATGTGCCCTCAGCTACGTCATTTCTTACTATCTCATGGAGTGAGGACACAGGCACCCCCATGCCTTGTCTTGGCCTTCTCTCACCACAGTGCTGTCCATTTAAAACCCCACCAGTTTTTACAGTACCCACTGCCTCTGTGTTTCAGCATCTCATGTCTGAACTCACAGCCTGCAATATTACCCATCCAGGGTGGACACTAGCAGCAGCAAGGCCATTTCCAGCATGAAACTCAAAAATTAGGGGAAAACCACACCAGCTCCATGGGCTCAGGTCAAAGTTGCCCTTGCACACTGTGTGTCCTTGCTTGGAGTAGGGCAGTTGGATGAAAAATCATAACTAAACCAGCAGGTAAAAATCCCTGAGCAGAAAACAAAGACCACACAGGCCCTGTAGTTGGTTACAAAGACTATGGGAGGTTTTCTGAGCTATCCAAGGGAGTAAGCAGAGGTCTCCCCCTACACTGACAGGAGAAAATGTGATTTGTATCTTGGCCCCATAACGCATCCCCAGGATCCAAGCGCTCCTCTGCCAAGGACAGCGTGGGAGCAGGTAGGAAGGCATCCCTAGGACCTCCTTGTCCCACCAAAGCAAGGGAGCTGAGGCATTTGTCTGAGATATTCTGTTAAAGCCAGGCAAGCTAATTAAAAAGGAAGAAAAAGCCATGCATAAGTAGTTTGCACTCTTCAGACGACAGGATGCAATACTCCTCTTCACCAAGCAGGGTCAGCCGAGCACTATTTTAACACACAACGAAAGTCATCGAGGGAACTGCTACTTCACTTAAAAAGCAACCAGAGTTTCAGCTTCAAGGCATAGATGTTACTGCCAGTGAGCTGCAGCATGCAGCAGAAGTGTTTCTGAAGCAAGTACCTCTATTTTAAAGAGCTGGAAGTTCAGCCTTGCAAGGTTCACATGCCAGAACTGGCTCTGGAGGTTTCTGTAAGTCAGCAAAACCCCAACAAGAAGCAAAACTGGTATGAGGCCACAGCCAGTGATCAGGCAGGAAATCAGACACATACCCAGGTTTCTCAGTCTGTTACTTTATTAGAAGGGTCTTTACATCATAGTGGTGGCCCCACTGAAAACATTTTACAAAATATTAAAAAAACCTTTTTATTCAAAGCCACATTTTTAAAAATGGCATCCCATCCCCCCTCAAAAACAAGCTGGGTTTATTCATGGTTCCTTCTGAGGAGGAAACAACAAAGACATCCTCTTTTGAGAGTGGAAAAAAATATAACCACTCTGTAAACATGACATTCAGAACATGTGCTCCCCTGCCCATTTGCAGGAGAGGGACATGGTACTAGAGCTCTGGCACACCCAGAGAGGGAACAGAGAATAGGGAAAGGGCAGGGAACAAAACCATTCCCACCCTCCGTTGGCAAAAGAAAAACTATGTTGCTAGCTCCAGGCTGCAAATAAGCCAGACTGGAGGAAGGGACAACCGATTTACCATGGGGGCATCACATCAGCTCTTTAAAATCCCCCAGAAATAGTCTCCTTCCTCATGGCTGCACAATATCCAGAGAGAGCTGATACTCCCTGGACTGGTGAAGAGGGCAGTCAGAGGTGGCAATGCCCTTCAGCTGGAGGAGGTATGTTATGAACAGTATGCTGCAGGACATCCTTCTGCAAGTCACACGTAACCCATGAAGGACAGGCACCAGGTACTGATTTCTGTGACAACAACCATTTCATAGAATAGCTCCAGCATGACCCCAGTGGGGCCAGGAACAAAACCACTGGGGCTGCTATAACACAGTTCTAATGCAATTAAAAGGCTCAAACCAGAACATTGTCCTGGTTCAGGAACAACCCTCTAAATTCATTAATTTTACATCAGCTCCCAAGCTGGCACTATCATATCTGATAGGCACAGTCAATGCTTTTGGAGATGGGACAGGCAGCCTTCCTAGGCGGACAGGCTAGTTACTGAAAAGATGCTATGCAGTCTGCTTGCAAAGGGTCCCAGCCCCTAGAAGTCCATCTAGGCGGCTATGTTTATTAATAGAGACATTAATGGAACGGATTCAGAAGAAACTTGGAATGGCCCAAATGGATATAGTCTTGCTAGTTTGCAGAAAGCTTATAAATATGCATTATGAACTCTAAATGGGTAGTAAATGCACTCCTCAGATAAAGAGGTGTTAAAGACCTGGGGGCTGACTCCTTCAGCTAGGTACCTAGAAGTGTAGCATACCACACACTACCTTTTCCTGAAATGCCAGTATGTCTCTAAATCAACATATGAGACTTCAAAAATAACAACCTTTTTTTTTTTTTAAGCAGATGCATTTTTTCTTGCTAGGGAAGCAGCCCCAAAACAAACAACATTGTCCAGAGATCAACAGAGAAAACAACTTAAGTGCTACCTTATACCTTTCAGTTGTGTAAAGAAGGTGCTGCCCAGTGAGGTCTCTGTCACCCCACCCAGGTCTGTGCTCTGGGTCCTACCCAGCAGCTCAGCCAAGCACTGCCTTGTGCAGGGGGAAGAAGGCAGCCCAGCTGAGACACATCGTCACCGAGCAGAAAGGACAGAGGGCTGGACCTGCCACTGCTCTGCCACTCTGCAGCATGAGTCCAATCTGAAAGCCAGGAGAATCATCCAAGAAACTGTGGCACATCATAAGGAGATGAGACAGCAGAGAAAGCGATGCTGGAAGTAACAAGCCACTGTGAGCTGTCTTTGCATCTCCTCTTCCCTTGCATCCCTTGTTTCAAGACTCCTTTATTCCTTTCAAATGATACTTTGCAGCCCATAACCCTGACTGCAGTGGCCAGGCTGGCTGACCCACATGGTCCACACACATATAGCACTTAAAAAACAAAACCTCTCAAGCACATGTGTGATCATGAGAGCTCTGCTCTGGCAATAACGCTCTTCAGCCTCTCACTTGTCCTTACCAGAAGGCACATGACTGTGACCGATACCTCACTGTGTCACTGCAGGACTGAGTGCCGTTACAAACCTCCCCCTCTGCACATACGCATACACTTCTTTAAGAGACAAAAGCCTGCAGCCCGCTGAACAGTTTAATTATGCCATAGTCCAGTCTCTGCTAAGATAGTATTAGCTGGGCACCGGAGGGACTGTGGTGCCAGCAATCTCAGCAAATGAAGAAGCAGAAGCATCTTTGGAAGAGCATCCAGCTGGTCCCCTTTCTGCATAGTCTGTACAGGGAGGAAGAGAAAAGAAAAAACCCAATCCTCCCCCCTCAAAGGCAAAAAAAATAAAAAAAAAATCACTGTCTCCCTTGAGCAAAAAAGGGGCCACAGTAGATAGAAATAAATCTAACGCAAGTGCTGGAGGGGCACAAGGCCAAGGTTAGCCTAAGACAATGCCAAAGCTGCTCTGCCCCAGACTAGTCCCTACAGAGGACTGGGAGAAGGAGCAACCACTGTGGAGAGGGAGGCTGATAACCCCTGCACAGAGGGCAGGAGCCATCACCCGTTTCTCCTGTTCAGTGCAGTTATTGCTTCAGTGTGAGCTGACAAGCCCGGTGAGCACCAGGCTCACGTGAGAGATGACAAATCCAGCTAACAGTGCAAGTATGATCGCAGAAAAGGTCCTGCCTGGCTTCCCAGCCTGGAGCTGTGCTGAGCTGGGTAGCTCCTGGAAAAGCCACCAAAACTTCCAGTCAGCATACCCCAGTGCAGGACAGAGGCCACGTTTATCGCAGACAGAAGGAGGGGACAGGAGGGTGCTGTAATAAGGTGAGGCTGCCAAGAGGATCTTCCAAGTCCAAGTTGCCCACCTGCAGCCCAGGAGGACACAGCAAATACCAGCTGGTGGCCTGCCAGCTGTGAGGTGTTATGAGTTCTCTGCAGAGCTGAACAGGACGAACTTGGCGTGTTTGGTTGGGGATGCTGGTGTCTGTCCATCTGCCTCTTCACTCAGCTTGAAGAACATCTCCTGCTCACGCTTCTTCTGGTTCAGCTCATCCTCCAGGGCCTTAAGCAGAAGGGAACACACACAAGAGCTGTATTTGAGGTTGCACGGGAGCTATGGACACTGTCCCCTCCAACCAGCCAAGCAGGACACCCTGCCCATGCTCAGGAGGCACTCACTACCTTCTTCCGTGGCCTCAGCTTGTCTCGCCACTCCTTCATGTGCTGGTTGTGGTTCTCATCCAGGGACTTAAGCTTCTGGGTTTCGTGCTCAATCAAGAGGTGACACTTTTCATTCTAAACACAGATCACAAAACAGAACACCCATTAAGCTGCTGGGACTGTAAATCCAGTGATCAAACAGGATTTGCATCAGCCAGAGGCACTCAGAGCTCTGCACTCCAGGGCACATTTAGATACAGCCACAAAAACCTCTCGAGGCACAGCAACAGGACATCAGGTCTAGTTCTTTGACAGTCCTCTGCAGCCACTTCTTATGACATGCTCCCTGCACTGGAGCAGAAACAGCACACAGGCAGCTCCAAGAGACTGAGCCACAAGAAATGGGTACCTGCAGCTGCTGGAGCTCGTTCGTGTTGCTCTCGCACTGGGCCTGCATGTCCTTCATCTGTGTCTCGTGCTTCTGCTGCTGGTGCAGCCGCTCGGCTTTTTGCCTCTTCTCTTCCTGCTGAGCAAACTGGAAGAGAGAAAAGCAGGTGCCTGTGTAGGCAGTGTTGCTCTGATCTCTGAAGCTGGTTAAGAGACTGGCCAGCTTGCACTATTGTACAGGAAAGAAAGAAAAGCCCTGAGAATGCTTCCCAACACTAGTCACAATGGAAACAGCACTGAAACCCACACTTGATGCCACAATAACCTCTGACTCCCTGCAGTGGGTTAGAAATTTGGCAATAGTCGCCTTTTTCTGACTTCCCTTCTGCCTGTAGGCCAGCGAAGCCCTTCACCCCCAAGCCAAGCCTCAACCCTTGCGCCCTTTGCAAGACCTGACCTGTTTTATCTTCTCCCGCTGCTCAGATGCGCTCCCGCTGGAGTGGATGTGAAGGCTCTTCTTGTACATGGCCATGCGCGTCTTCCCTTCACTCCGCTGGATTTTGGGGAGCCGGGCTTTCTCCTGTTGCTGCCGAATTTTCAGCTGCTCTAACATGCGCTGGTTATATCGCTGCATTTGCTCCCTTTCCTGCAATGGCAGAGGGACAGGTATAAGAGGAGGAACACCTCAGGCCTACAAGAAAGCGCTAAGGAGACCAAAAGAGAGCCGGAGAGCAGATTTGGGAGTTGCATGGAGGTGGCTGGTGACAGACAGCTCCAGAGGGACAAGAGGTGAGGGCAGCTACTGAACATGCTGTGAAAGCAGAGGAGAAGGGGGCTGGAAGGAAGCAGAAATGACTGAGAGATGTGCCAGTCTTCAGTCGCTGCTCTGGGAATCCACCATTCCACATACTGGACAGTGACAGATTTCCAGAAAAGCCACCAAAATTCACAGCTGCTTCTCATCCGTTAAATGCATGCAGCACAGAATACATGTCCCAAGGAAGCAGGCTGACGTAAGTGTTACTCTGGTCCCTTTTCACTAATAATGACCAAGTCTCTTAACTCCTAACCCACCCTTACCCACTTACAGCCTGGAAGGGAGACACCCCTTTTGGGGACACGCAGGGACCCTGCCGACCAGCACTGGTGTAGGAAGGTTCTAACTCTTCACCTTCTCATGCTTCCGGAGCAACTCATGCCTCTGGAGGAAATACTGGTCCTTTAGCTGCTGCTTGACAAGCTGGTGTTTCTCCTGTTGCTGATGCTCTTCAAGATCCCAGATGCATGCCTCCCGGTCTGAGGAAGGGAGAAGGGTCAGGAGGCAACCCACCCTGGCCCCCCAGGTTGGTCACATGAAGCATCCCAACCATGAGCGATCCCTATATATGCAGGAGCAGTGCAGCAGATGTGGGGGGTGATCGTTCACCTCCTGTTTTCCAAGAGAAATTGGTTGCAAACCATATTGGAGAATCATTTCTTGCAATTATGAAGCCTAATTGGTTTGTATTTGTAAAGTGCTTTGAAGATTAAAGCACTAAGTATTATTATTGTTAAACATTTAGACAGGATCTGGCAAGGCTGTTTTTTCCAAATCCTATTCTGCCAGCTTGCAACTCTGTCACAGCATCTGTTGCGTGGGAAGAGCCAGTGTTGGATAAGCTCATCGTTACAGCATTTTCTTTCCTCCTTTACAGCCTTTGCCACTCACCTCTCATGAGCTGCTGCTTTTTGTTCAGGCACTCGCGTTCCTTATCACAGATCTCTTTTTTGTTCTGGGTGGTTATATTCTTCATGGCTAGCTCCAGGTCCTCCTTCTGCTTGGCCAAAAACTCTTGTTCCTGGAAGAAAACAGCAGTACCACCATGAGCACTCCTTCTGCTGCAACTTGAAAAGCATCTGGTGGTGTTCTAGAAACTACCAGTCCCTCAGGGAGGAAGGATGCTTCTGTCTACTATGCACTTCCCAATCTTGGAGTTGTGGTAATCTTCTCTCAGCCTTACCATGGTTTGTTTTTTCTGGGCGAAGTCATCCATCTTCACCTTCATGTTCCCTTTGCGCTGTTGCCGTGGCAGCTTCTCAACCTCATTTTTGACCTTTGGGGAGGGAAATGAGATTTATCAGCAGGTAACTTTAGGCCAAGAACAACCCCACCTAATGTTGCTAAACAGCTGGACCTCAGGAAACACTCAAATACACCAAAGAAAAGCAAGAGCTTCCTGCTAACACACCAACAACTGCTTCCCTCTCAAGTTCTGCTATGGAGAAATGGTGAAGCTTTCCTGGAAGAAAAAGATGCAGGAAACCAGCTTTCCTCCATCTTATCCCCATTTTTACCTCCTTCTTCATCTGCTTCAACTGCTCCAGGAATTTCACATGGTCCCGCTCTTGCTCCAGGCGAATGCGCTTGGCCTCCTCCCGCCGGCGCAGCGAGTGATCTTGTTCCATCTTCTCAATTTGCTGCTTCTGCTGCCGTTCAAGGTTTTCCAGTTCAGTGTCGTAGAACTTCTTCTTCGTCTATACGGGAAGGGAACAGAGGTCAACATCAGTGTCCTCTCCGCTTTGTTTCCTCTCAAAAGTTGTTGGGTTTTTTTAAAGGGGGGGAAAAAAAAGGCGCAGGAGGTTTTCCTTGCATGGATTGAGCCTCCTTGCTAAACACAGAGGAGAGAAATTTCAAAATAACACCCCAGAAAGCACACAGGGCAGAGCCAGCTCTAGGGTGAGTACAAAACATTTTTTAACTTGTTCTAGTGCTGATGCACTTCAAGCTTTTCTCCTGCTTACACCCTGATCTGCAACATCCCACTGGGACCCAGGGCTAATATTAGCAGGCAGTGATGCTCAAGCGTATCAGTTCTTTCTCTGCAGACAAGGATTTCCAAGTTTGAGGGCACTGCGCTCCAACAGCGCCCTTGTGTCCATCTCTCCCTCCCTGCAAGCTGTAGAGATGGAGCACCTGGGTGTCAATGACAGCAGGTTGCAAACTGCCCCAGGGAAAGCGTAAAGGAAGTAGGTTTGGGGCTCTTCCACATTGCACTGTAAGGTGAATAAATCTCACAAATGAGAAGTGACTTGCTAAGATGGGAATCCACAGATGTGGCACGTCAAGACCATAGAAATACAACAGAGCACACGAATGAGTGATGGCTCCCAGCCTGCCGCAAGGGGAGGGGGTTACCAGGCGTAGATGCTAGGTGAATTAATAAAGAGGTATTTAAAAGATGGCTCACGAAAGCTTTGAAGTGACTTATCTACAAAACTATTTTACTTCAACAGAAGCTGCCCATGGAGGGACTAAGTGTGTAAGCCCAGGTTATCTTTATTCAATTTACACTCAAAGACTTGCCAGATTTCCTGCTGTCACACGCTGACCACATTGCTTTCCTATTTAAAGTTTTTTTTTTTTCTGTGAAATACAACAGCACTGTAAACTGTTTCTCACAGTAGCTGTGAGCAGACATACAAGAAAAGATCATTAAAGAGGGAAAGTCCAGAACAACCCTTCCCCTGCTACACCCTGCCGGGCAATGGCAGCCAGTGCTTCCCAGGCTGCAGGCTGCACATGCTTAAGCCCACAAAAGCCTCTGTCCTACACAAACACATCCCATGCCACAAATCCCAAAGGGGCTCCTCGGCGTTCCTGCTCCCTGCAGCCACGATGCCCCAGGACTGCTGCAACCCAGAGAACATCACCCTGCTCGAGGGTTTGCAGGGCATCTGTAGAGAAGTCAAAGCAGCTGATACCCAGGAGCTTCCCCTTCCTTGCCCACGTACCGTCATTTCTTGCTCAAAGCGCCTGAGCATTTGCTCCAGCTGCAGCTGGTGTTTGCTGTTGAGCTGGGCCTGGTTTCGGTGCTCTTCCTTCTGAAGGAGACGCAGCTCCCGCAGCTCCTGGCGCCTGCAGAGGGTTAAAATGGAGGCGGAGAGAGAAATACAGTCAGACAAGTTCAGAGGCATGTGCCTAAGCAGAGATGGCAGAATCAATAACCAGAGCACTTCAGCAGGGAATGAAAGCCACACAGCCATCCCATAGCACCCTGCCACTTGCTTTGAGCGCAGGCAGGAGGTAAATGCCAACTGACTGATGCGCTCTCGTGCTCTGTGAAACCAAAACACTGCAAGGAAGCGGGATGCTAATTATGGTAACTGTTAGAGAACTTATCAGTTTTCACAGGTAAGGCCTGGTAGCATTCACAGCTTCTCAGACAAGCCCTGTCAAAGCTCCTAAGGTGATTCTGCAGGCTCCACTCCCCCAGCCAGCATCCAAAATACCTATTCCGTCAGCTAGGTTAGTGCACACTGGTCTTCAGAACACAGCTCAGGCCAAGCTGGCACTGCTCTGGCCTGGCCCTTGTGTTCCACATCTGTTCTTGCTGATGCCTGGGTGGCAGAAAGGGCAGTCTTCCGAAATTCTGACCTATCTACCACGACAGTGCATCAGTCTCCTCATCCAGCTGAGTTTGAGCCCATTTGCCATGTTTGTGTCTGATGAAGCTGGAAATCACTGACATACCATGCAAAAGGAACAGCAAGAGCAGTTTTCCTGTGCAGGATCCCCACCATGACCTCCACTGCTGTGCGCTAACCTTACACATTGAGTACAACCCTCTCTCCCCCTACCTCACAGATGGAGCAGGCACTATTTAAAAATTTAGAAAGAACCTGTTCTCAGGGATGCCACCACAGCTAAGAGTGGACCAGGAGAAAGCAGCTGTACCTGGAAATTCCCTGCACACTAGTACGCACACTCCTTGTGTTTTATTTGGGTTATATGCACTTCTCACACAAAAGTGAGTAGCTAATGAGCTTCTGCATAGATCTTATATTAGGGCCTAGGAATAAGGCTGCTGCAGGGACACATAGTACTTGGGACAGATTATATTCTCAGGGAGTCCCTCAGAGCAGCACAAGGGAGCCTAGAATAGGGCATCAGACAAAACAATTTGTATTTTAAGGGCCTTTCAGTGCTGCCACTGATAGTAATGGAGCTAGAAACAGCAGTTTCTCTTCCTGAGAATAAGTTATGAAGGTTTGAAAGCTATAAGATCTGCAAAGGAGTCACAAAAGCTTAAGCAGGAGGATACACCCATGAATATTAAGTGATGCTCAAGGAGTTTACAACTCCCTTGACCTTTCTGTTAATGAAGTCTGAGGACATACAAGAACAAAAGGAAGAGGAGCATCTTGAGAAGATTTCTGTGCTTATTTCCATTGAGCCAGCCCTGGAGACACATTCAGTCATCCCCAGAGGACAGAACTAGCCACAGCACAAGCATCCCTTGTCACAGCCTTGCTGCATCTTATCCCCGAGATGCATCCCTCATTCCCCTGCATACAAACAGACCTCAGCTTATGTGGTACAGCAAGCCCCCTGCCAGCCAAGGAAAGACAAAAAGTAGCAGTGTCCACATTGGACAATTGTCCCGTCCAAGTGGGACCAAGACAAAAAATGAGAGGACTTTAGGTCACTCCTGGATTTGCTTGCAGAGAAGAAAACCCTGCCCTGATTCAGCACCCTGCCCTCCCTCCAGCCCAGTGACCCACTTGCCTGAGAAATCTCATCTCTTCATCCTTCTTCTCATCCTCGCTGATGATCTTCGAGGTGGTGACACTCACCTCTACTCCATCTACCACAAACTTGCGGGTGCGTTTCAGCGTCTTCTTGTGCATCCGGGAATCCTGAGTTCATCAGGAGAGGAAAGGAGGTGGCAATGAAGGAGCTCCCCAACTTGTTGCACAGGGTGCTACAGCTGGAAGCCTCAGAGCAATTTTGATGCCATTGTTAATGAAGAACATAAGCAAGGAAACCACATTGAGCAAAAATCATCAACAGATTCAGAGCTCCCATTTGAGCCACGCAGCCTTGCTATCACGCCACAGTACAGTGTGATTTCCACCCTGCAGAAACCTGACCTGGAGGAGAGGCAACCCACCACCTGAAAACCCTTCCTCGCCATGTCCAACTACAGCAAAGCCTGATGGGGGATTCTAGGACCCTCCTGAATTGCAGTGCTGAGGAATCCACACAACAGGACACTTGCAATGGTTCCTTTTAAGGCTCCTGGGCCATTTGACCCGCAGATACCCCACACACACTCTTGCAGGTGCGAGGAAGGCAAGGCCCCTGCATCAGGCTGCGACTGCAGATGGAGCTACAGGGAAACATGCCAGCCCTGCCCAAAGGCTCAGCGCTCCTGTCCCTCTGGCCCTCATTACAATACTTAACTAATCACAACCAGCTCCAAGCCTCTAACAGTGACCTCCACAAAGCACAGCCCAGGCTCATTTCATTAGCATAGGTAGGCACAAGTGCCAGGAGCACCATGTCCTCTCCCAGCAGTGCCACAGCAGGTCAGCATCCCCCTGCAAAGTCAGCAGCCCAAGCCTGACTGAACGATGTGTCCAGGGACTCAGTTTCTTTGGAGGAAGAAAAAAAAAAAAAAAAAAAGAAAAAAAAGGATATGAATAACTTGAATCACGCAGCCCTATGGGGAAAGCACAGTGGTGTGGAGTGAGAAAAGGCTCCCTGAAGCCCTCTTGCTCTTACAGTGATAACCATTACTGATACAGAATACAGCTGAATAGCTTCACATGAGCCTGCAAGGCCCAAAGCAAGCGCTTGGAGAGCTTGCTGCAACGGAGGAGCCAGAGAAACTCCAAGGGCGTGCAACTTGCCCACTGTGTAACAACATACCACTATAGTAGTGGTTCAACCAACACAGAAATTGGTGCAAAAAGGTTTGCCTGAGACCAGCTTAGGTCATGGAGGTTCTGACTGCCCCAAACCGAATTAAAACAACTAGTGAAAACTCCTGCGTTTTCCAAAGGAAAAACGCCAACATTCAACTGTCTGTGCCAGCCTCAGTGCCCATTAACACTGTGACTCACTGCCTGAGCCCAGCGACCCAGGGCTGCTGCAGCTGGGCTGGTGCCTGGTCCCCAAGCCGTCCCCAGGCTCTTCCCCACTGCTGAACAAGCAGCTCCCTGCCTTATTCATGGAGCTACTCAAATGCAGATCTAAAACCAGAATTACTAATTTTCTCCTGGTCTTTTCTGTTATCCCTCACTAGCAAGACAGCATCCTCTCTGGAACACGACTAAATGTATTTTCAAACATTCCTGTAAGGTAAATTGTTCTCCAGAGAACAGTCTGAGAAACTGTGGTCATATGGGATGCTGTCTTTAAGCCCCCACTCTGAGCACACTTCACAGCGCACATCCCAGTGTGCCTCTTCCAGCTCCCAAGGGCTTCAGCCAAAGCTGTGAACTCCCAGTACCCATGCAGGTCAGACTTCAGAAATTCAAGCCCGATATTCAAAAGAAGGAGTTCTCTCCAGAAACAGCTGTATCTGAGAAAGTTTGGTTTACCTTTTCAAAACCCTATCTATCTCCTTCTGCCTATTTCTGACTGTTTTCTCTGCCAGCTGCAGCCTCCAAAACTCACCTTTAGATTTCTTATCCCTAGTCTTTCTAAAGAAAAAAAAAAAAAAAAGACCTGGATACTTTTTGCCAAAACTTTTTTTTTAGGCTAAACTATAAGCAACTAGAAAAAGAGTCTGGTAATAAAAGAGTCACCTTAACTTTGCAGTTTAGCCTGTGATAAAAAGCATGTAATAGTTAATGTTTACAACCAGAACTGGTTTAACTCTTTGCTGCCCCTTCTCTTGCTGCAAGCTGCCTGGCACCCTGTGCATGAAACCCAGTGGCACCAGGAACATGAGCAAGGGCTGAGCAGCGGAGTTTAACCCCATGAAGCTAAGGCGGGGCAAGCAGCTGGGGTGAAGAGGGAGCAGCACAGCCTGGTACCCCGCTATGCACTCACATCTCGCTTTGCAAAGCAAAGGCTTCAGCAGAGCGTCTTTCCCAGGGCCCTCCAGCAGCATCACTCCTGGAGAACAGCTCTGCTTGAGTGCCTTGCTTGCCAAGATGCCATTTAGTTTTTTCTGAGCATTACCTCTGGCTGGGGCCATTCAAACCGTGATCTAACATGACCATCTCTTCGAGACTTACTGCCTGCAAAAACTCCTTTCCCCTTCTAGGGGACCAGCTGGGGAAAAACATTTACACACATGGCATCATATTCATCTTTGGCTGGCCTCAAACTGACCAGGTGTCATGGGAAAGGCAGTGAGGAGGGGTAAATTGCCATGCAGGAGCATCACTCTTTCCTCATTAGGGATCCACATTGACTGGGGGCTCCTGCAGGGGATGCTGGCTCTCATGCTCACAGCAGGAGACAGGAGGGGGGGGGGAAGTTTTGCCGAGAATGGTTTTCGGGCACGTTTCTGTGCTGGGAAGCTATCACTCATGCAGGCAATTGGATGAAGATCTTGTGCAACACACCACTCTGTCCCCTCAAGTCACACACATTTCTTCTTCTGAAGCTCAGCAAATATCATTTGTGTTATTTTGCCTCTTCCTCTAAGCCATGCTGACCTGGCCAGCTCTGGCTCACAAGCATTCCCAGCCTCCAGAAAGCGTTAGCAAAAGCCAAGAAGCCTGGGAGGTCTTTGTGCAAGTCACTGCTGACACAAACCAGGACAGATGTATAGCAGGTTGGAAAAACAGAGAGGCACCAGCCCAAATAAGCTTTCTCCTGGGGCTAGGTGTTCCAAGAAAGAGCAGCAGAGTGATGGGCAATGGATAAAGTTTGGGAAATCACATTTTGGGTTTCATACTTGTCCTTACTCTGACTGTGTACTTCTGCACAAGTTGGGTGAGTGGCACAGTTAATTCACACTTCTCAGGGACCCAAAATAGCTACAAAACATCAGAGTTCCATTAGATTTCAGTGGCCTGGGACAGCAGAGGACACATGTACTTGCACCAGCTCCACCAAGAGCTGCTTCTTCACTTGAGAACATGCCATGTGCCCATGGCATAGCTTAACCCAGCTAGGACAGGCATCCCATAGACAGGGAAAACAAGCCATTGAAGGCTTTGCCTGGACATGGGCTTCCTCTCTCCTTGCTGGCCCTGCGTTTATTTGCAGAGCAACAAGCCTGGACACTCACATAGCTGGAAAGGCTGGCCACGGTGCTTGCTATCTCGCCAAATAGCACTGGGGAGGCACCTGGGTGGTCTTTAGCATTGTGCTAAAGCTAGATTCCTGGACCCTCTGTCTTCATCCAGCCTCTGTCTGCTCCTACTTTACCTGCTCCCCACCTTCAGGCACAGGGCAGACTAGGGGCAACTCACTTTCTCCTCAAGTCAAAGATCAACCCCATCTAGAGTACAGCACGCTGCTTTCTCAAGAAGGCATTTAAGAGGTTATGGCCAAGTATGCATGCATACAGTCTCTCAAGGAAATGATGTGAATTTCAGGGACTTGGCTAAAAAGGGGAAAAAAAAAAAAGCCTCAGCACTTTTTAACAGGGGTTTGCTGCCCTTCCTTCTCCACACCCTCTGCCAACCACTCTTACCTTCAGGGAGATGGAGCCACTCTCTCTGTTGAGGGACAGGTCAGCAGACAGGGAGATGGTGAGGTCCATGCTTTCAGAGGCCGAAGTGCTGCCAGAATCCGAATCCCCTTTGGAACGGCTACCAGGGAAGGGAGCCAGGGGATCCAAGCTCCCGTTGGCAAGCTTCTCCTCTGTGAAGTTCTCCAGGTGACTGCTCTCTGGTCGCTCCCTGATGCTCTTCTGCTCCTTCCTGCCTGGCCCAGGCTGCTTGTCCCCCTCCATTGAGTTACCCAGCTGTCCAGGCTGTGAGATGATGTCAGGCTTGCCCTGGGTGGCCGAGGTGGCAAAGCTGGTTTTTGTGGAGCGGTTGCTCTCCAGTTTGTCATTGTCACTGCTTATTCCTTCATCTAAGACTTTATCGCTCTGTCCATCTGTGATCTCCTTGCCAGTCCCTACAGGCCCGTTCACCGCCTTGGGCAAGGAAGAGTCCGGAGGCTTTTCCCCATCAAAACTCACCTGACTTGCCTCAGAGGGGTCCCGCTTGTGTTTACCAGGGGGCTGGAAAGATAGCAAAAGGGCAGGTGTTGGGTTTTGCACCACCGCAAGAGCTGCAATTGCCCACGCTTCAGGGCCAAGTCACCCACAGCTAAAGAGTTATTGGGAGGAAATCTTCCCTTTTAGGACATCAGCCCTGGGATACTTTTATCTTTCTCCAGGTTTGTGGTCCCAAGGACTACGGACACTGGCTGGAAGGAAACAGCACAGTGGGGAAGCTCCAGAACCTGCAAGTTCTTAAGAGGCAGCCTAGGAGTTTGCCTATCAAACACCTTTTCCCGTGGCTAACTCCACGACAGATTAATCACTGTCCTTTGCCACAGACAAGGGAGGTTGAGGCACATCCCCCAGCAAAGGTGCCCAGGCAGCCTTGAGATGTCCCCTTTGAAAAGCCCAGCTCAGAGGCAGATTTGCTGAGCTCCCTCCTAGGGCCGGTGGTGCCTCACTGCTACATCACATGCTGCTGGCATTGCTTCCACTCCAGCTTCTCCGACCTGTACCAGGACCTACTTTTCACTTTTTTTTTTTTAAACACTTTTTGTAAGCCCCACCTGCGAGCCAGCATCATTGTTTCTCATTGCCCTTGGCAGCCACTGAAAAACAGCCCCTCCCTGGCCAAGCAACTGCTTCCCCCTCCACCTGATGGGGCCTAGAATAACTGTAAACCAGTTTTTTGGAGCCTAGAAAAGTTGCTGGGCTCTTTCCCCCACCACAAACTTGCCAGCACGGGGCCAGGAGCACTGACCGAGGCAGACTCCGACGAGTCATCTTCTTCCGCTTCGTCCCGACTGTCCTCGATCTCTTCCATCACCTCAGCCTTGGCCTCGGCCACCAGCTCGCGTAGGGCCCGGTTGCTGGTCACCTTGCTGACGAAGGGATGCTGAAAAGCCAAGCACAATGCACATGCGTGAGGTGGCCAAATAACAGACTTTGTGAGCTCACAGGGATGGCGATGGCAAGGACCACTTTTTGCTTTAAAACAACTGCAAAGATATAAGGACACGATTCTTGCCAGTATCACCAGGCTTAACACCCCCCAGATGAATTTACAGATATGTGCTACACATATGAGGGAGAACAAGAGAGAACACGATGCCAAGGTTAAGTGCCAGCTCTGCACACAGATGCTCAAAGCATGGTGCTCTGCAAAGCTGCTTTATGTTAACATCCCCCAAACAAAAGCACCAGTTGCATTTAAACAAGGGGCTTTTGCCGCAGAGGAGACATCCCCCCTCACTGCAGGCAGGCTAAGCTCCAGAGCGCAGGTCTGAGCCCGTAGAACGCTACCAGGAGCGGGGCAAGAGCCAGCCTGCAGGATCCCTGGGTGCAAACAGAGCATGGGGGAAGGTCAAATTGAAATTGGGCTCGAATCGCTCAGTGCACACAGTTGGGTGTTTGTGTTGAGCTTCAACAAAAGGCTGGGGGGTCCCTCGTGTTTGCAGAGACCATTGCACGCTTCTTCCTGCTGACTTTAGTGCGGGACTTGAAGTGTGCAGCCAGACTGCCAGCACTGCAGAATGAGCGCATCTGCAGTCAGTGGGGAAAAGCATCTTCCAGGTTTTTGCTATTATTTTGGAAGGGGATGGGAGTAAAGGAAAGGAGTTGAATTTAAATCTGGGATAACCAGGTATAATCCAAGCTGGCTGCCACGTGGGCACTTTTAGGCAACGGGAGCCATTTCTATTCCAGCTGCTGTCCATAGGGGCTCTGCAGTTTGCTCCAAAGGCAAAAGCATGGCTGTTCATTTCTGGAGCATTTTAGTGGCTCAGAAGTACTATGAACTTTCTAAACTAGACAAAAGTCATCTAAAACCAGTCTAGGGCCCATGAGCACTTTTTTTTTTAAGCCTCCTTAACAAGAAGCAGGTGGTTCAGACACTCGCAGACCCAGGCAGACACAGATGCCAGCCGCAGACCCAGCCCAGGGGCCGGTGCTGGTCCCTACCTCCAGCAGCTGGGCAGCACTGGGCCGGGTCTCTGGGTTCTTGTCCAGCGCCGTCTTCAGGAAGTCTCTGAACTCCAGCGACCTTAAAACACAGCCGTTGGCGAGAAGCTCAGAAGAGGGAAAGGCCTCAAATGCCACAGGGGTCTGCTCGATGCCTTTGCAGGTTGTGTCCCGGTTTGCAACTGGCCATAATCACTGTCTCACTCCCAGCATGGGAAACCCTGTGCTTAGTTATTCTGATGAGTTGTAAGAGAATCAGCAACATGGCCAAGTGAGGGACTAGATTTTGCCTTACCTGGGATGGCAACAGACAGCAGGACTGAGCACCAGCCACTGTGCCCCAGGGCCAAGGCAGAGAGATAGGAGAAGACACCAGCAGTTATCCTCCAAAGGGAGCCCATGGGTGGAGCTGCTTGTAGACAGGGATGCTCCAGTACCCATTCCCACAGCCGCAGTGTGAAAGGACAGCTGTGAAGGACCAGGAACCCCACAGAAGGGCACCCTCAGCCTGCAAAGTGCAGCTCAGATACAGAGCATGCCCCTGATCCAGTTCTGGCTTCTGAGCTGCTCCAGAGGAAGCACTCCCACCCTGCTGCTACCCGAACTGCTGTAACAACGCTTGTCACTCCAGTGCTCTCCCAGTAATTTGCTGCTGGCTACCCTGCAGTGGATTTTATCATGATTAAAAAAAAAAACATTAAAAAAAATTAACTGATTGGATTTTTTTTAAATGCATAAGAGGCTTTCCAGACTCCAGGAAAGAAATTCTGGAGCTCTTGGCCATCTCCAAGTTTAGAGGAAAATCTGCCTTTCATACAAAACCACGATGTTTTGAAAACAGCCAAGGATCACCCCAGCTTCAGCAGGGCTGTGGGTGGGCAGCAGCTCCCCCCATGCTGCCTGCACACCGTCAGCACAGTCATGGCACAGGCAGCACTGAGCAGCCTGCCTTCAGCCAGCAGTGCTCTTGCGGCCCTAGCACACAGCTGAACCTAGAATATGGCTAGAATCCTACAATGGGTTCTCAATTAAACAACACTGCTAGAAAAGACTGATTTGTCTCTCTTGAAATACTGAGTAAGTTGGGAAATGTGTACTCTGCTGCCCCAAAACCCTCACCATTTAGAAGGGCAGCTGAGCGTCGGGGGGTCAGACTTAGCAATCTTCAGCAACACTCTCATGGGGTTGAGCTCGTGATGGGGTGGCTCGATCTGGGCCATTTCGATCAGCGTGATTCCCAGGGACCAGATGTCTGCCTTGTAGTCATACGGAGTGTCCTTCATGGTCTCGCACATCACCACCTCCGGGGCCATCCTGCAAGGGGCAGAGGAAGGAGCGGCAATGGGGAGGGATGACACCACTGCCACACAATGCGAGCCTTGCAGCAGCAATTAAATGCTTTAAATAATCCACAGCATTGCATAAAAAACATCCTTTCCTCCTAGCTCTGGGTTTCAGAAGAAGCAGCATCTTTCTAAGGGGTGCAACCCCCTCCCTCTTCTGCAAGCCAGCCAAGACAGCCCAGGCAGCCCATGGAAACCCCCAGGCCATTGACATCTGGCGCGGATGTTGCTTCAGACAATAAATTAATCCTCACCGATTCCATTCCTTCAGCAAGTCGGGTGATTTAGAGATTGCGTTTCTGGAGTGAGGAGTCGTTCCCATGTGCTTGGAGTCACTTCAAAGCCCACTCCGCCCCCCGGGGTGGGGGGAGCAGGGAACGCACATATGCGAGCACACGCGTGTCCCTCGCTCCTCCAAGCCTGAAGCATGGTGGCCCCTCAGCTGTCTCAGGGCACTGTGACACTGGGCAATGCTACTGCACCACTAAGGTTGCTCACAGCTCCCTTCAGGCAAGGGAAACCCTTGCACATGTGGACACTGGCCAAGACTCCTTGTTAAAATCCTCCCACCCATGCTCGGTAAGGCACCATGGTCCAACACACCCCAAAGGCGATCAGCTCCCTGTTTCTGAGCAAGCCTGATCTTCAGAAGAGTGAAGCTCCTCATAAACATGGGATTTCTTAGCAAGCAGGTCACTCACCAGTAAGGGGTCCCAATGAAGGAGTCTCGCTTCTGCAAGGTTTTAATGTTTTTGGCAGACACTCCAAAGTCAGCTGCAAAGAGCAGTAACATTAGATGCTGTAGGAAAACTGAAAAGACCCTTCTGAATTAGCACACTTGGCTGAAATGCAGATTTAAAAGCAAACACACATTTAAGGCAAGAACATGATACAACGTACTGTTTCCTCTAAACTGAGCATCAGAAATTAAATTTGCTTTTGGGTACATAACCACCAGGGACCTTCCCCTCCCATGTACTATAAGACAGGGGCATAAAAAGCCATCCCTACTGTAACCCAAACCCTACACATCTAGAGGGAAGTCAAGATCTTTTCCACAAACAAACAAAAACAGGTCCGTAGCAGATTACTTTCAGGACTGCTATTTCATAGCAAAAAGTCTTATTTTACACCAGAAAAACTAAAGTGCTGTTACATTCTTTCTCTTCCCTTCAGCCCTCTGCACAGCAGCCACTGCATGATGCCTTTCCCTGATTTTGTCCCTTCTATAGAGAGCTGCTGAAGCCAATCCAACCCAAATCAAATTGGTAAGACCTGCAGAGGGTACCAAGCCCACTTCAGGTCAGTTTGCTCTCCGAGACAGCCCTGATGACCTCTGGAGGAGCTGTTATCCATCTGCACCCTGGGCTCAGGGTGTCCCTGACTGTGTGTCACCCTTGGCCCAAGCCAGAAGTGTGTTTTTACACTGGAGCACAACCCATGGCCACAGGAAGGTTTCCATCTTCCCAGGCTGGCTGGTCTCCATCAGCACCCACAGACACATGCCAAGAACACCCTACAGCTGCTGGCACCCCTCATCAGAGTCCAGGATTCTGCACCTTTCTGATCAGTTCCTACAGACAATGCTACCTTCTCATCCCCCAGCAGGTAGCTGGATGCCAATTTAACTGAAGCCCATAGTGAGTTGGCAAAGTAACCCTCTGGCAAAACTCACCCTGTCACCACCAGACCTGCTCTGGAGATAAGACAAATTCTTCCAGCTCCCAGCCCTGCCAACTGGCACCCTGCACAGGATGCTCAGCAGGCCAAAGAGCATAAAAATCGAGTCCAAAGAGGGATTAAACAAATTCCCGAAAGCAAAGTCCATCAAGGGCCTGAGCACAGCTGTGGCTCGGCAAGTCTTGGTGCCCAGCTGGGGGCTAAGCACAGCACACAGCTCGATGGAGAACTGGCCTCCCACAAAACAATATGAAGTTTTCCCCCACCTTCTCCTGCCTGAGCTCATCAGCCAGCAGACAAGCAGCTGATGTCCCATAGGCAGGGCAGAGAGCATCCTTCAATCCCACCCATGCTCAGGCATAGCCAAACACTACAATCCAGCTCCCAGCAGCACGTGGCTGTCATTAGCATAGTGTGAAACGGTCCCAAGCAGCACCATCACCCACAGCAGCTCTCCCAACGAGCTCGGCCAAGCAAGTGCCTGCCACGCTCCTGTGCTGGGTGGCTCACCAAGCTTGATGTCCCCATCCTGGGTGAGGAGCACATTGCCTGCCTTCAGGTCACGGTGGATGATCTTTTTACTGTGGAGGTAATGGAGGGCTTCCAACATCTGGCGGCAAATCACTTGAATCTGAGGTTCAGTCAGGCCCCGGTCCAGCTCTGTGGGGAGGGAGAAAACCATTAAATGGGACAGCGATTCGAGCTATGCTCCACCTGAGCAGCAGGAAGGCATGAGCTACCCGGCAGACCATTTAAAAAACACTGTCCATGTGTCAAAGCAGCAGGAGACCAATGCAAATCAGCTTGTTAATATAATTTATTCCCTAAGCCAGCACTCATAGCATAATGCCTGCCTACTTAGAGCTGCTGGTTTATAGCTCCCTCCCAGGGATGCATGGCTAAGGCATCTGGCCAAGCGGGTGAAGGGGATGAAGAAGGGGAACCAGGCATGCCTGCAATGGGGGTCTGAACTGCAAGTTCCCCACCAATTTGGGAAATGGGTCCCTGCAGACAAGCTGGGCCTTGCCCAGCATTAGGGCAGTGCTGCAGACAGGAGTGAGCTGAACTTGGCTGCAGGCAGCAGCAGGGTCAAACACAGGTGTGAAGACTCAGCAGCTCCATATACAGCCATGCTCTCATGCCCCAGGGAGCTACCCCTGCCGCAGAGATGTGGCATACCCCCCTGTACATCAGGAGGGACATGCCACTTCCCAAAGCAACAAGCAATAAAATGCTCGCCAGTGTTATCCCTACCTACTGCTCTGAGCTGGTATTTTCAGGTAGCACCAGGTACCCGCACACCAGTTCATACCCCAGTGTCTGTCCCTATTTTTGAAGCTTGCAGGGACACGCGACCATTTGCATGACCTCCCTGCTGAGTTCTGCCCAGCCACCTTTACCATCCAAGACCGCTTTCCAAGGCGACAGCTCTGCAAACCATCAAATTTCCAGATGGTTAGCATCGTCCGAGCTTCCCTCCCTCCCTCTGCAAGCCCTTTGCAGTGCAGATCCCTCCTCCAGCACAGCGGAGTGTGCAGAAGAGCAGACCAAGTCTTAGACAACTCCAACTGCCCAAACTGCACAGCCAGGATAGGGGCTGACATATGGACCCCAGCAACTGGGAGAGATGCTCGTTCAGAGCAAGGATCTTAACCACAGGCTGGGAGATGCCGAGTCAGCCACTTTGTTCCTTCTCTTCCTCACCAAGGTCTCCCTTGCTCTGGGGAAAGCTGATGATTTTCACTTTCCCTGGAGCATCTGGCAAAACTGAGGTGCAGCAGGCCACAGTTTTTGTACACAGGATTTCAAAGGCAAACGCCAGTTGCTGGTGGGGATGGGGAGGTAGAACAGGCAGCATTCGGCAACTCTGAATTTACTAGTGCTGGGAGCATTCCTGAGCTCTGACTTGCCGCTCCTCCTGCCGCTCATTCAGGGGTGACAGCACTACAGCCAGACCACTTGCTCGTGGTTTTCTATGCTCCCCCTTCCCAGGTCCTCCAGAGACTGACTGCCATGGACAACACCCCATGAATGCTCAGGTGGATTTTTGTGACCCAAGAGACAGGGCACCCCTTTTGAGGCTTTCCAGCAGGAAGACATCATTTCCTCCAGCACTTCAAAAAAGGTACTTTTTCATGCAGTGGTTTGGACCTGCTTTTAAAGGCGTCTCCTTTAGGAAACTTAAGTTTTAGGGGCTGAATCGAAGATGATAAGTTTGGGTCCATACTTCTCCTGGAAATAAAAAGAAAGCAAGGCCTTTGAAATACCAGAGCTGAAACGGAGTAACCCCGGAGCAGATGCGGCTCTGTCCTAGGGCTCCAGGCAAGAGAATGTCAGAGCACCATGTTCTCCACGCAGAGGGGATGTCACCCTGCCCCAGGGTCCATACAGCCCTGGCACAGAGGAGCTGTGGCACCAGCCAGGGCTGTTTTGGGGAACACCCACACATTCCTGGTCCCAGCAGCTCTATGTGAAAGGGAGGAGTTAAAAATGGGAAGATTCCTAGAATTACTGCAAACTGCAGTTTGTTCGGACGCTCTGCTGCTTCACCAGATGACCGATATCATATGGAGAAGCCGGCAAGAAGATCCTGGGAGATTCATCATGACAGGCGCCCAGATTAAACATCTCAGCCCCGCTGCCTTTCCCAGGAAGCTGTGGGAACTGGATCCCAAGCACTGCAAGCCTCTGGTGAATAAATATTTAAAGTCATCTTTCCCTTCCAGCCAGACTCTCCCTTCTCCCCATGCCTTGTGATCTGCTGATCCCAGCAGCATTTAAATCACAAAATGACATCAAAGTAGCTCAAGAAATGCCCCAGGGCTGCCACACCTTCTGCTCCAGGTATGAAAATAGGCAAACTCATGGGAGAGAAATGGTGACTGGAGTAGCTGGGGCACCCCTGTCTACTGTCTGTCCGAAGGTTGCCCCTGAAAGTGTGCCAGAAGGCTGGAAACACCTTGTGGGCATCGCCCTGAGCATGGAGGAGAGCCTAGCACCGCGCGCTGCACTCACCCAGCATGGTGGCATCCACCGCCCCGCCTGGGCAGAACTCAATCATGATCTGGGGAAACAAGGAGAGAGGAATTAAAGTCATGTCCGCGTCACACTGAGCAAAGCCCACCGGGTAGGGAAGAGGAGACAAAAGCATTAGGTTCTGCTTCCCTGCATGGCAAAGCTGCCCCTTCACCCCACATGGTGATGCAGAGGCTTCGGTGCTCCCCAGGACATGTCCCCCAGGCAGCCCCAGCACAAACCATCACCCAAGCCCTGGGGCCAGACCCTGCATGGCACCTACAGCAGCCATCTCAGAGGGACCGTCCCCATCGCTGAATACCTCCAGCAGTCCTGCCTGGCCCTGCCTGTACCTGGACACCTATGCCAAGCAGCCAGCTTCAGCTCTGTCTTCCTCTCTGTTTACATCTCTTCCCATTGCATTTTGGAGCGACAGCTGCTCGACAGAGGAGCCTTGCCAACAGGATGAGATAGCTGTCATAGCTGGGAGCTGACGTGGCCGGGAGAAATCAAGCAGGATTTTCTTTGGCAAATTGGCAAAAAGAGAGATGGGGAGGGCTGTCTGGTCTTTAATTTTTTATACTTTTTTTTCCTCCCCCATTGCTCAGTAGTTCATTGCTCTCTTGATTTTGAGCAATTTGAAGGGAAACTATGTCAATAAAGAGGTCGAGTACATTGACCAGATTGATGCTCTTTCTCTCCCAGAGACGTGCACAGAGTCCTGCCAGTCCCCCACACCTGCCTGCCTGGCCCCTGCTGTCCCCTCCGTAGGGTGGGCAGCACCCACTGGGTGGGCCCTTCCCCAGCACCTCCGGAACGTGGGTCCTCTTCCCCCTCACCTCTGCACAAACTCAGCCAGAGCCGCCATTCCCAGGGTGAGGCTCAGTGCCAGCCCCTGCTCCCCTTCGGGGCAGATGAGGATGCTCAGATAAACAGATTAAAATTTCAAGCAGCCAGAGGTTATGAGGGACAAGAGATGCTTCACCTCCCCGACAAGCTCCTCTCCTTGTCGAGGCGACACAGGGCAACATACCGGAGAGGTGAAATGCCAGAGTTTATTTTGAGGACAACAACTGAACAAACCAAAGGCAGTGTTTACCAGTGCAGCTCTCTAAGCCCTTCAAGTGCACGTCATGTTATTCAACACGGCTCTAAGCACTGGACCAGGAGCCAAGGGGAGAAGGTTCAAGGTCCCTCTTTCCCATGGTCTAATCCTGCTGCTCCAGGCGAGCCACATAGCACCCTTTTGTCCTGCAGTTCCTACACATGGACAAGGGAAATACTATTATTGATCTGGATTGCAGTGGAAGACAACTGCTTTGTTTTGGAGGAGAAGAGGGAGCAGGATCAGGTACTGGGATGCAGCAAACCTTGAATGGCTCTGCAAGAATTGGCTCAGGTCCAATTGTCAGAGGGGAGACAATGCTGAGAAAAGAAACCCAGGCAGGTTGGGCAGCGTGACACAGGCACCGTCAGAGGAAGCGGAGAAGAATAACCAGAGGCCAGGACTGGGGAAGCATTTGGAGCAGACAGATGGAGAGAAGCAACTGCGAAGATATTAGAACCGTTTGCAAACCAAGAGAACAAATATGCACAATTTGGAGCTGAGTGGGAACGTGGCAGGGAAGAAACCAGCAGACCAGCAGAGCCCTTGCACAAATGGGCCATGTCAACACATTTTTACTTGCTTGAGTTTATACCTCGAACCAGAGCATCAGCAGCTTCACTAGCAAAGGGAAAGGCAAGAACTGCCTCCTGCCATGGTCTCCCCAGGCACAGAGATCCCCACCGGACCCCAGTACCCCATCATCACCCCAATGCAGCTTTAGGAGGCTCATTTCAACAAGTTATTTTTATAGTGTTCCTCATCACGTTCATCAGCACAGACTACCACCACCAGTGGACACCAGCTCTTCCAGGGTTCCTCGAAGCCCAAAGTTCCAGAAGCAAACCCCAAAAAAGCCCCACACCAATGCCAACCTACCAGCTGGGAGGGCAAGGGCTTTCCCTCGCTCTGGGAGGCTGAGAGGATGTGCGGGGGGCTCTGCTGGCACAGCCAGCTTGGTGACAGTACCTCTGCACAGTGATACCACCAACCTGCTCATGGGACCTGCACTCTGCCAGACCATCCAACCTACCACTAGCCCAGACCAGCCAAGAGTGAGTGACCGCTGATCCCACGTAAGTCTGAGTTTTGCAGCTTTGTGCTGTTCTGGCTGGCAGAAAACCTGCCCCTACAAATAACCCTGTCTCATCACTGAATCACAGTCCAACATTTCGTTCATCTCGCATGAGCAATCCTTTCCTGCTCCTGCCAATCCAGGCACCCTGGGAACTCACCTGCCCAAAGAGGGTGGTCTCCGAGTTCAAGCAACAGCCCCCCTTACATTCAATCAGTAAAGAAGGCCTGATGAGAAGCTTGTCTGTGCTACCAGGCTCAGCTCTTGAATTTAAACAGTCCTAAAACTTCAAACAACTCAGCCTGAATCAGCTGCTAACATGGCCTTTGCCATCCAGGCGACTCATGTGCTTGCTGTGCTAATGCTCAGCAAGCAGCTTTACAGCTTCTGCCTCTTTGTGTGTCCCAACTAAATGAAGTCCACTGGCATCTCATGCAGCTCCTCTTACACAGCCTCCAGGTTAAGAAACATAATTTTAATTTTGAGGGGCGAGACACACAGAGGGCAGCCAGCTGGGTAACAGCCACAGCTGCCCTGGTCAGCAGAGTCCCCAGGAGCCCAATGCGATCCCCCCTGGGCAGATGCTGCGCTGAGGCTTCCTACCAGGTGCATGGCTGGCACAGCCGAAATGTGCTCTGGTCAGACACACTGAGCTTTTAAATGAGGAAGGGCCAAGCACAACGCACCCTACTCTGGATCCATGTGGGATGCATTTTATCCCACAAAGTTTCATTTGGGTTTGCTGTCTAGCAAAGAGAGAATTAGGGAAATCAGTCCATCTGAACCAGCATGACCATGTATGTTTATGCAGGCACAGCAGGCTGCAAGCCAGGCACTGGGAATATGGGAAATATGGAAAACTTAAAAATATGCATTTTCCACAAGGGCAGAGATGCCAAAGAATAATTATAGGTGTGGCCAGATTGTCTGAACATCCAAAAACCTAATGGGCTCGTTTCAGCCCAGAAAACCTGATTTAAACAAATGCAACTGGCAATCCCATAGCACATACATCACACACACTTCCTTCCAGGAGCAGGGCCAGCCTGAAAAACGTTTTACCATTGCAGCAGGTAGGAAGGCAGGCCCGGTGGCAGCAGTACACAGCTGTTTCTGTGTGTGAGCTGGGGGATGCAGGAAGCTTGTGGAGAGCAGAGGCTGTGCAGGCACCCTCCCTGGACCCGCAGTGGGGATTGGGGTGGTCGGGTGGTAGCTGACACCCTGGGGCAGGCAGCCTGCTGCTCCAGAACGAGTTGGGAGGATCCTAGAAGAGAACTGTTGACAAGAGCCTATGCATCTGCACAGCCAGGAGGCCGGTGATCTACCCAAGGACTGCAGAGAGTTTAACTCTTTGCTTAGGACTGTTTCCATCTGCTTTCATAGATGGGCTGACTGCTCCTTTACTGAGGTGTCCCCAAGCCACAGCTGGAGCAGTAACCACTCTAGTGACAATCCCAGTGCTGCACGTCACCTCTCAATGCTGCACTGGGCAGCTGCCTGCACTGTGCTCGGCCATCCCCAGCAAACCCCCTGTGACCTGCAAGACTCAGGACCCAGCACAGTGTTCACTGTGGAGGCACAGCAGCACCACAGAACAGAGGTTTCACACACCCAGCCCCAAAAAAGCTCCCGTGGTCTTGTGAACCAGAGATACGAGACCCATGGGGGTCTCTGCCCCAACACTGACATCCTGAAAGCAGCTCTTTCACACTAATTAGAGCCAGTGGGAGCACCCACACCTCCCCCTCCATCTGCTCAGGGTCTGGGCGAGGGCGGTCTGAGCGCCTGCTGCAGGGTCTGCAGCGAGCAGCCTGGAATGGGGCTGGAGCAAACATCCTGTTTATAATGATTTCCTCTGCACAAGAAATCCAGGGACTTCCTCGCCGAAGGCCGCCCAGCCCCTCTGCTGCGCTGGGCTGCCAGGGGCACACGCAGCAGCAACAGGAGCTCGCCCTCCTGCTGCCACCTCAAAGCTGTTATGAATCCCAGGCATTACACACTATCAGCATTTTAGTATTCAGTCCATAGGCAGTTGCAACTACACCTCGCAGTCATATGCAAAATTTGCCACTAGCTCCCATTACTGAGCTATATGAGCAACACAACCGACTGACAGCTGCCTTCCAGCACAGCCAGAGCCCCATGGTGGCAGCTCCAACACCACTGCCAAGAAACCCAGCCACCGCGCTGGGCTCATTTGCAGCTTGACAGGGACGCCTGAGCTGCACGCACGGGAACGGATTTGGGCAGCTGATTTATAGACAGAGAAAGGAACCTGCTCTCACTACCTCTCAAAAACTATGTACCACAGTTTGAGCACTGCTATTTAAAAAAAAAAAAAAAAAAAAAAAGGGGCCCTTTCCTCCTATACCTCTAGTGAAACAGCATGAATGAAGATGTCAGCATGCAGAAGCCACATAATCTTTCCCTTTCAAGAAACTTTAGCATGGGCAAAATTAAATTTAAACTTAAATTCGAAAGCGTAAGTCCACTCAAGTTAAAGGGCTTTGCTGGTGACCTTGATTTTTCCCATGGCTCATCATAATCCTGCCTTTAAGCACAGCAGGACCTGGAAGCATTTCGTAGCCCAAGTGGGAGCGGAGCACACAGAGGGGGCTGGGGCCCTTTTCTCAGCTGCTCAAGTAATAAGTGACTGCCTGGGAGGAGAGGAAGCAGGGTCCAGTGAGCCTGGGGTTGCCCAGGAGAATAAATATACATACATATGTATGAAACAGCTATGGCTTAAATTAAGTGCTCTTAAAGACACAGGTCTTCAAGCTGTATGAACAAGGGGGCACCACACATTATGAAAAAGCATTATATGACTTTGCAGCTCGAGGCAGCAGATTGGACATTGTGCCAGGAAAATCCCTCCAGCACCTTACACCAGGCGAGGGCCAGAGGGACACTAACCCAGAAGCCAAACCTAGCGTGGATTAGAGCCCAGAGCAGCTTCTGAGTCTCACAAACCAGGAGGGGCATCTCCTGCCCAAGTACCGAAGTCCTCCCAGGTAGGGCCGAGAACTTGCTCGCTCCTCCTACCCTAGGCAAGACTGGTCCTGCCTCTTGGGTGTGTTTGAACTCCTCGAACTTTCCACAACATTTAAAAAAAAAAAGGAATTAAAAAAGCCTATCTTGAAAGGTCTTTTTACCAAACACTGCACAATCACCAAGGGTAGAACAGCTGATGTCCCTAAACTGCAGTTTGCAATTGAAGCCCAATTAAGAGGAGAGAACACACCCTGAGCCCAGCTCTTACTCATCTGATTGGCATGTCAGAGGGTAGAGGCACATGAACTGTTCCCTCTGCAGCAGGGCTGGAGAAATGCCTCTTCCAGTCAGAAAAGGAAGGGGGGAGAAAGCCATCAGCTAGGAAAGTTGAGGGCAGCTCATATCAGCAGTGGCAGCCCTGGGCAGCCAGGCATTTCCCATGAGTGCAGGAGGCTGTGCAGGGAGGCGAACGGGTCCCCTTAGGATGGAGGAGCCCTTGGCTGGCAGCCCAGTCACTCCTAAGTCACTGGAGGTGGCAAGCACCTGCAGGCTTTTCCTGTGACTTTGCTGCTTTTGCAGGTGCATGTTGAATAGCCCAATTGCTTTGGAGTCATAGTGGTGCTCCAGAGCACCCAGGCCATTAGCATGGTATGCACCCATGCAGTAAGTGCTGCAACCACCCACCTGCTTCCCTTCCCCTGGAGCCCTGAGCATCAGCTCCAGCAGGCACAGGAGGTTGTCTGTGTCCCCAGGAGCCATCTGCTCCCAGATCCAATCTGCCTGGCCCAGAAACTGCTTCAAAACTGAAGTACTTCAGTAATTTCCTCTCCTAATCTGCAGCAGAGGGTTTCATTTTGTTTGTTTAAGCAGCTGCCTGCCACCACGGAGAAGGTAACCCATAGCATCCTGCTGCCATGACAGCCTCCACTGCCCATGCACAGCCTCGCGGCTCTGCCACCTTCATGAGGTAACTTAGAGGTGTCCTTGGCTCCCACAGCAGAAAGCACCCTCTGGCACAGCTGCCAGCTCTCCTGCCTTGTATTGGCATGGCAGAACTGGGGAGATAAGAAATGTAAATTAGGTAAATTGTGCTCCATTTATAGACCGGAGCTGGTGAAGGGGAATGCTCTCCAGGGTGCCTCCTTGCTAGCCACTGCACCCATTCCACCTCCCCTCTCTCCAGGATGCTGAGTGGGCAGAAAAGTCCTGGGGGGATGCTGCTTTTAGCGGTGGTCGCTTCCATCTCTGTGCTCTCCGAGTTCAAGCAGGGCAAGAAGGAGCAGCGTGTGCCACAGCCAGCCTCAGCCACGCTCGCCATCAGCAGTTTCAGTCCTTCCCCATGCAGAGCAGCCATTGCAGGAAGAATGCACCAGGAGGAGGGTGGCAGGTCCCCAGGCTGCCACCATGCACAGACCCAGGAGGGAGAGGCAGGAGGAAGGTGCCAGGGGCAGACGTGCCTGAGTGGGTAGAGCAGCAAGGAATGCAGGGCTTTCCTGGCATCGCCCACCCGCTTACCGGAAAAGTGGAAGAAACACAGCAAACAACAACCGTTACTGTGATTCAGGGGCAGCGTGGCAGGGCAGGGGGCAGAAATCCTTCACATTCAGCAAAAATGCAACAAAGGGAAGAGGGAAAAAAAAAGAAAAGAAAAAAAAGAAAAAAAAGAGCACAAGCCTGAGCAAGTTGGGGGCCCCAGCTGCCTCCAGGCTGCCCTGGTGCTGCAGAGAGAGGAGATGACCTGGCTGACATGAAGGGTAGGTGGGAGTACAGTGCAGAACAGTTAACAGGGTCTCCCACCTACAATACGCCGACACCACCAGGCACTGCGTCAGCGTCCCCCCCACTGCCACTGCAGTCACCCTGACTGCTAGGCTGATCTGCTGAGTCAGTGATGCTGTAAGCCAAAGTCAAGTGTCAAGACAAGTCCCAGCACAGGGGAGCAAGAGGACACCACTTGTGCTACTGTGTGGGAGGGAAGGGGAAAAGAAACCCCCTTACGGTGAATTTTACAAAGCTCTTTTTCAGGCTACAGCAAGACAGCAGGCCCTGCTTTACTGTAAGGGGATTGACCAAAGGGGGAAGTCTGAATCCTCCTCCCACCGCAGTGAAACTTGTGGCTGGGAGGCGAGAAGGCAGCTGAGGCAGCACTCCCAGGCAGCATCACCTCGGGCAAAAACCGCAAGGCATGTACCACTGCCTGAATTTCAACAGACAGCCACATTGAGTAACAGCCACTGCCTCTGCAGCTGCAGAGCCCTTCCCCTCTCCCCACCAGCCCCCACTGCAGCCCCTCCAGTGGGGCACGGGCAGGTTGGTCCCTCCCACAGAGCCCCCAGCCCCATGGGGGTGGCTCGCCGAGCTCCCTGCACCATGGCTGCTGAGGGCGAAGGCTTCGGCCACGAAACCCGGTGCCACCCTTCCGTTGTCGGAAAGGGAGTCGCAGCCTGCAGAGCCTTCCTCACCCTTCTCTACCCCTGCAGAGCAAACATGCAGGCGGGCATCCCAGGGCACTGGTGGCACGTGAGACCTCGCACCCCCCTCCCCAGCAGCACAGGAGAAGCCCACCTTGGGAACAGCACCCCTGTGTGTGCTGCCCCAACCCACCCAAAATGTTTCCTGGCTTTGGCAGGGTACAGTCTCTCTGCAGTGCGCTGAGCCCAGGGCAGGACCGGGGTTCCCGGAGGCCCCTCATGCAGCCCACACCAGCACCACAGCACCCATAGCAGAGGATGACTCCCCTGACACCGCAGGCAGCAGGCGGAAGGCAGGAGGGCTGGGAGGAAACAGTCTAGACCTCCCCATCTGCGACAGGGTACAGAGGAGTCATGGCAAGGCAGGTCTCGCCTCCCGGCATTTGGATCACACACCGTGGGCAAGACAGGCTCCTTCCCAAGCCCTGCAGGAGCGGTGGGAAGTCGAGAGCCCAGACAGTCTCTAGGGCTTTTGGTATCGACTCGGAGGCAGAGGAGACAGAGCAAGTCCAGGAAAGTATCCTCCTACAGCCCTCAGTCCTGGCACTAGAAGAGCAGAAAGTTTCCTGCCCCATTACCTGCAATGGTTATTCATTAGCTACTGAATGCTGGCTTTCCCATCCAGTTCTTCAGTATCAAAGTCACCCAGCAGCTTGCTGGTGGCCATCCCACACTGCTGCTCAGCCCCATAATACACATGCCATGGAAAATAAAGGAGGCAACAGCTAGCTCTGTTCTCAAACTCTGCATATTACTGTAGCAGTTTGAGAAGATGCAGACAAGGTCAGGAGCATCTGGAGCAGGGGCCAAGATCCGCACAAAACCCCTGGAGGGGACGCCCCTGGTCCAGCAACACCGGCTGCAGCAAATACGAAGTGTAGCACAAAGAACATAGATGGCCATTTGCCCAAAAGCTGTGCAGATAAATGATGGATTCAGACCTCAAGCTCCACCCTGAGACCACTCCGTGCCAGAAGCACACAGGCAAAGCCCAGTCCCGCATGCAGAGCGGACACCTGGGACGTGGATGGTAACATCCACATGTACCCTGAGATGCCAGCACCCCCTCTGTGGCCCAGCTATGGCCTGGACACGTAGGGAAACCAGGCACTCTCCCCACGAACAGCTTGTATCCAGCCCTGCTTATCTGTCAGGTCTTCTGCCTGCACCCAACACCTCCAAACACCCAAGCACAGGGTGAAGACCCACCCCACTTGGCTCCAGCAAAAAACTGCGGACACATTTCTACTTGGCTGGACTGAGAAAGGGGATTCAGCTTCTGAGCAACACAAACCCCAGAGGACAGAGCTGTTCCTCGCTGGTGGAAAGAACACAGTGATATATTTAGGCACAGTCAAGGGGCATGTCCTTTGCTCCATCTGTTTGACAATCTGAACCTAAGTTCTGGTGGTTAACGGCAAAGCTATGCTGTCCTGCCGGCTGCGAGAGGAGGCAAGACGAGCAATGCCGGATCAGCCCTCCCAGGAGCAGCTCCCCTCTTCCCCCCATAGCACAGGACCACAGGGGCTGGTTTTGGGGAGCACCACCTTGATTTTTAAATATGATTTGGTCAGATCTACTCTCTCCTTTAAAATCAAGGGCCATGCTGGCCAGTGAAGTTTTGTTTGCAAGCATGTCGAGTCTCCCCCCATTATCTCAGCCAGCCTTGCCCTGCTCTGACTGAAGTCCAAGGATTAAGTTTACACTACTGAGCAGAGGCAGGAGGTGGATCTCATTCCTACACCCACTTAACTTGGCACTTTCCCCACCACCCTCCTGCCCAACACTTTTCACCCAACACATGCCAAAGGGCTGGAAGAAAACAGGGAACAGATTACGCCAGCATTGCTTGTAAGCCAGATGGGCTGATTCAAAGCAAGGCTGAGCTGCTCCAGCCATTCACTGGGGGCTGAAGACAGGGCAAGATGCGACAGCAGCCTATGACACACTGAGGACACACACCATCCTTCCCAACCTCATTTCTAGAGCCCCAGTGTGCCACCAACACAAGAAGGGACGAACACCCAAGAACCACTGGCACCTGCAAAAGCCACCAGCAATGCACTCCCCTCTGGCTGTGGCCACCCCTCAGCACACACTGGAGAAGCCATAAAACAATATAGAAGCCACCAGAAGCCTCTTTGCTGCCACAGTGAAGCCCAAATGTCAACAGCTTGTCTGACATGGCAAGTATGCTGTAGGTGGAAGCGAAATAATTAGCTCTCTGTAAGAAAGTGTTCCAAGCTTGCCAATTTTCCCTTACAGACAAGGACACTATTCAGAGACTTTAAACATAATAAACCTTTTTCTCCCCCCTTTTCTGAACAGAATAACCTACAGAGAAAAATATTTGAAATTAAAAAAAAGTCTGTCCCCATAACGAGTGGGGGAAAGACGACACAGGGCAGCAAGTGAGGAAACCCAAGGCTTACAGAGTGTCAGAGTAGGAAAGCTTTATCGAGAACAAAGTCAGATAACACTGCATACTCCTCTTGAAATGCAGAGCTCCCTGCTGATCACAGAGAAACTGAGGATGGGTTCCTTCACATCTAAGTCATTCTGAGATTACAAAATATTTTCTTGACCTACCCCCCCATAGGTTGGCAGAAATATTCCCATTCCTACTGAAATTTAGGCAGAAAAAAAATCAAAACTCTTTTTAGTTTAACCAAATGGTTTTGACATTACAAAAAGCATCCTTCCCCTTGCTAGAATCACACAGGGCATTTAGTTTCTTTGGACAAGGGCTGATATCCGACCCCTTTGAATTCACCACCCCGACTTACTAAGCAGCATCCCAGATGGACGAGAATCGAAGAACGTCCGTGGTCAGTGAACGCAAACAGCTAGGAGATGCAGAACAGAGAGGGTCAGCACGGCCACAACCAGGCAGCGGTACCTGGGATGCCGAGCGCTGTGGGAAGGGTTAATTGCAACATACACAGGCTTGAACATGAGCTCTCCCTTCAGGGACCAGACCACAACTGGCTCCAAGTGCTCAGGGCTCTCAGCATCATGCTCAAGGGATGGCAAGAGGAAGGCCAGCATTCTTGTTTACTATAGAAACCAGAAAAACACCCAGGCGATGGCTCTCTGCCCAGGCACAGGGCAAAGCCTTTGCTCCTTGGAGGGCTGTGACTGGGATCCCCCTTCTCTCACCAGGTTAATCACTATTTAGAGGCCACACCGTTCACCAAAAGCATTTGTTACTGGATGGTCAGAAAAATGCAGAAAATCCTTTCAAATATAAATTGCTAAAAGCAACAAGTTGCTTCTTCAGTGGGAAGATTCACCAATATCAAGCACCCCAAGTTTGTGCCAGCATCTAAAATAGATGAGGCATTTCAGAAGGGCATAGCTCACTGTGAGAGCTGGAGTTTGACCCAGGACAAGCTTCCTGATGTTTTTTATTTACAGCCAGCATTCCAACACAGCATCAAAGCCTCACCTGGCCAGGAGGACCACTCATTGAAGGGGTGGCAAAGGACTTCACAAGTTTTCCACTCCTGCCTGGCATCTCCTAGAAATGATTACTTGTTCTGATCATCCCCAAATTCACAACACAAGGTGTCTGGATTTATCACACAAGATGAGAGTATTGCTATTTAACTGTTTCAGTGAGGGCTTTGAAGTCAATAGAAACCACCCCAAGCCATAAGGTCTGCAGAAGGCCATCCCTCCCTCCCAAATGACAACTTACAGGCTCTATCTGAAATAAAGAAGTCTAAACCTGCAATCTATCACTCATTCCAGGGAATAGGCTGAAGCTAGGTTTCAAGGTACTGTCTCCTATACACAGGTAGTTCATAAATATTCATTTATATGCAAACATTGTTCCTTAGCGTTTCCCTTGGCAAGCCAGCCAAGTGGGAACGTGGCTTATTGCGATTCACTTCTAAACAAAGTTTTAAAGTGCTTTGAAAACTGATTTGCCTATAGGCTTCTCGTCTGCTGCTTTTTTTTAATAAAACTATGGCCTTATGGTTATAACCCTGGACTGGGATTCAGCACATAAGACTTATTCCCAAGTACCATTTACCTGCTGAGTAAACTTCAGGCAAGTTCTTGTCTGTGCCTCCGCTCCCCCTTCTAATAACCAGGATAATGACACGAGGTATCTTTTATAAAAGCATTCTATGGTATATAGATGACAAGCGTACGTAATCACAAGGCACTGTTATTGCTTCAATAACCTTTCTTGCAACGTTATCCTGTATAAAAGATGGTAGACAAAGGCCTCTATTCTAGTTTGCATTGTCATGTTGCTACCTGTAGAAGCGCTCTTGAACTTGGCTGGGCTATGGTAATTTGCCTGCTGCATAAGTCTTTCTTGGTGGTTAATCAAAATCACTCCATTTCCATCCCTGCTTTAAGGGAAAGCCCCAGTTTTACCCAGAATAGGATTTCCAGCGACTTGCCAGGAGTCTGAATGCTAAAGTTCACGTTCACAAGACAGAGCAGATGCATTGATCCCATGCAACCCGCTGCCCAGCTTTACAGCAGAGAGGATGGCAGAAGACGACTTAGACCTCCATGTCTTGGGGAAAGGCAGTAAACAACCTGCATAAGGGTGAGGCAGAGAGAAGCCTTACTGCTTCGCAGGCGGGCAGTGGGTGGCAGGGAGGGGAGGGAGGAGGCCACCCAGATGCATGCTTCACAGCATCCCACGTGTTGAAGACACAATCCCAAGGTTGGAGCAGAAGTGATTACCCACTCAGGTCAATTATGCTACTCTGAACAGCAAATTGCTTGATGCTGGAAACCCAGGGAAGTGTCAGAAAAACCGGGCTACACTACTTTTTTCCAGTCCTGGCCAAGATGATGTGCATCCAGTTGACTCTAAGGACAGGGAGGGGGCACAGTGATAACCCTGCTGTGCTCCTAGGCTCCTGGGGCACAGCGATGCCCTGTCCTGATGTGTGCAGATGTCTGCCCACATCTGCTCCTCACCTACCTACCCTGCAGAAGTTACTGGGGTTGTTTTGCAGTTCTGCCCAAATTCTAGACTGGTAGGAATTTAGAAACCGGTCCAGCAAACACCACCCCCATGCCAGTTTGCCCAGCAGGGCTTATCCCGCAGCAGCTCATGGGCAGTGCTGCCTGCTCTCGGGGGCTCTCAGGGCACAGCCAAATCTGGCATGGATTTAAGTTTCTGCAGTTGGGGGAAAGGGGAGGAAAGAAAGGAAAGGCTTGTTCCTCTAGGACACTGGCTAGCTGTTTGTTTAACAAAGTTTGCAAGTTTGGGATCACTTTGTTTTTCTTCGTCTCTCCTCTGCTATGCTAAAGCACTATACATAGTTTGACACTCAGGAGCTGCAAACAACTGTTCAAGCGCTTTGGGGGGAAGTTTGGTACAAAGCTTTAGGAGCACGAGGCCAAGCAGGAAGGGCCAGTTTAGACTGCAACTCTCCTGCCAAGTGAAATTTTAAAGGGACACGAAGAGCCCTCAGATTCCTCGGGGACAGATGACTGAGAAGCCTGGAGAGCCCTGGTCTGGTACAGCATTCATGCAAAAGGGTCCCCTGTGGGCATCCAGCCAGAGCCCAGGCTGCTCACCCCGCGAGACTTCCCTGCAAGATACAATAACCTCCCTTTGCTAAGGGAAACCTTAGGGAATCTGATACTGTTATCAGCTTTCTTTTTTGTTTGTTTTAAAAAAAAGGTATTTCCAACTTGAGAATTAAAAGCTGTGGATGCTTTACATAGCCCAGCAGTCTAGTGCATGGGATAATGAACATTTCTTTATGATACAGGATTTTCAAGAATGCCCAAATCTCCAGTCAACATCCATATCAAAGGGGTAGCAATCCAAAAAGTCCCTGGCTAAACAGGTCAGGGCTTGCCCACAGAAAATGCAAAACGCTTTTTTAAGGGAAGTACAAAGACTAGCTACAAAGCTGGTGTCTATCTGCAAGCTATATGAGTTACATACCCACACAGTGGGCCAGTGAGAAGAAACTCTAAGCTGATTAAATTAACCATCACCAAAATGCTCTGGCAAGGCAGGGTTACCTGCACGGTACAGCGATTTTTGCTTTGATCTCCAGGAAACGTCTGTTTATTCAAAAGCCCGTTTGCTATAGCAACCATGGTTTATAGAAAAGGAGGGAGGGGGAAGAGAATTCCCCAGTGCTTCGCTAGAAAAGTTGTACCACCACCAGCAGAGTCCTGTGGTTAAATATGTGCGCTCCAATGACATTTCAACTAATTTCTAGAGAACCCTGCAGGCTCGATGCTGGAGCATCTCGACAGGCTCCTGCAGGAGGGATCCCGGGTTTCCTGCCCCACTCTGTGGATCAGCCCCCCCAGTGTGTTGGGCTGTCTGGTGGAGATGCCCACCATTCCCTGGGAGCAGAGATCTCCCAGGGGAAAGTTGGGAGTTCATCACTCTAAACGAGACTCTCCTCCCCAGTCATCTTACCGCTCCTCTGTCTGCAAGAGGAGACACTCAGAAACAGCAGAGAGATTCAGAAGCAAGAGATCAAAAGTTCCTCCCTTCCTTTGAGGTTTCAGTCTTTTTGTGCTGTTTTGGAAGGGGGGAAAAAAAACCAACCCAAAAAACCCAACCACATAGCCCTCAAGAGGGACGCAATACACAAGGTCTGTTGTTTTTCTTTCCCTTGTACTAATAATTATCAGTGCAAATTCAGCACCATTGATTCCAAGCATTCAAAAGCCATACCTTAGTCCCATTCCTCAGTCACAAACTTTAAAAGGTCTGGTTTTAAAGTTGCATGTAGGTTGGGTGAGAAGGATTTGCCTTTGTGTTTCCAAGTCCTTTATCACACTTCAGGAGAAAAGACTTTAAAATGTGGCCCAGCCACAAGGACTCAAACCAGACTTTTTTTTTTTATAATAGCATGAGATTCTCAGCTTTCATTTGGTGCCCCCATTTCCAGCAGCTGGGATTTATGCAAAAGAACTTCAAATGCCACAGGGCTTATAATAAAAATAAAATAAAATCATGAAAGCTCCCACCACCGCAGTTTTGCAAGCCTCCCTGGGCTGTTTTCAACCAGCACAAGACTGCTTGGCCTCTGCCACAAGCAAAGAAAAGAAGATGGAGGGGAAATGGAACGCGATAGCAACTGCTGGTGAGGGCACAGCATCTCTGCAGTGTATTTATATGCCGAGGAAGTTCATGCTGGTTGCTGTCATCTCACCAGTTATATTCCTGGGGACTCGCTGGGGTCTTCCAAGCCCTTGCCTGTGGCTCACAGTGGGCTTCTGCTCTGTCCCTTGTGAGAGCTGCATTCGCCTCTTCCTTCAGCTTGATGCCGATCAGGTATAAAAGCAAGAGGAATTTTCTGGCTTATGCTTTCATTTCAGTGCTATGGATTTCAAAGCAGCTGCTGTAGGATAAGCCACTTCCCTTTGCACAGAAAGGTTTTTTGCTCCATAAATATTGCATGTCACCTTCTGGTTACTGAAGTGCAAAGCCAAACCCTGGCAGAGAGGAGCCACGGGGACCTAAGGCAGCTTGTGGGGACAAGGAAGTTTCTGCAGCAGCAGCCACCACTGAAGGCCAGGTTTCCTCACATATTTTCCTTGTTAGTTCAAGAGTCAGAGAACAGTCAACAGACTGATTTAGCAAGAGCCCTTCTTACCACCGAGCCCCTCTCAGCGCTGTCGGCTGAGACTACTTGTGGCACAGACTGAGCCATAAATTATTCAGAGCCAAAGAGCTCCTGCCATCCAGGAGGTCAGGCACATCTGGACCCCTTGCCAGCCTGTGTGTGTGCTCCCACTGCTTCCCCTTTCTCACTTTGAACATTGTCTTTCCACGCTGGGCTGCGAGGACAAGGAAAACACTGTGGATCACCAACCAGACACGCACCCACAGCGGTTTCACCCAAAGCCTGAGCCACTTGACTCTGCTGCGCTTTTGGCTTCCATGCACCCATCATGCAAATGGACCATTTGCAAATGGTCCAGCAAAATGCTGGCTAAAACAAACAGACAGACAGAAGCAGGGGTGGGATACGGACAAGACAATGAAAGCTGGTGTTTATATTTGGATGCAAATTTTCCCCAGCAGCACTGGTGACCAAGAAGCGGAAGCCTTTGACTTTAGGGAAAACCTGGTAGTGACTAGAACCCTTCCAGAAGTGTAACAGCCTGGCTTATTTACTTCCCTCAAAGCCAGTAAAATTCTAGAGCATTAATAAGAACAGCCTGAGCAATGAAATGCAAATGTCACTCAAATAATTAAATAAAGAGAACTATCCTCCTCCCAAAACAATGGACGGGGCCATAACATCTACCCTCACGGGACGGCCTCACACAGGACGCTCTTGTTCCAGTAGCTTCAAAGAGGCTGTTTAATTTTAGTAGGTCGGCAAGCATATGACATTACAAAGCACTTCTTAGACAAAAGCCGAGCCAAGGAGCTCTGCAATCCGTTTTCCCTACAGGAAGGAAGGCAAAGCTTCCTATTGCAGGGAGGAGGCGGAAGGGGAAAGAGGAGGGGGCTGACATTTTAGAGAGAGCAAACAAGGCCCACATATAAAATTCAGGCAGACCAGGCACAGAGCAGGGAAGTAAAAACAGCAGAGCAGGGTGGAATATAAAACAGCCCCATCTCTTGCCCAAGCTCAGTGTATGTTTGCCTTTTTAATTTTGCCGAGATTAGTTTTGTTGCAATTGCAATCTGTCCAAATCTCAATTCCTCTCCTAGGAGAGATGTTTGCCTTTCACTTCCTTGGAAGGGTACATATTTATTTTGTTCTTTAACGTACCCAGGGCTCTGCATCATGATTAGCAGCCATCCAAATACCAAGTCTCTGGACAACTTGCAGCCCAGCTCCCTCAAAGCAAGAAGATGGGGACAGAAGGAAGCGCTCAGCACTGGGTACCGCAGCCCTCTGAGCGGGGTGTCAGAGAGAAGTCAGGGGCTTTATCAATGGATTTTTAAATAAGGACACCAACGCATGCTGACATTGCAAAAGGTGCTTGCTGAATGAGCACGCATTGCCCAATAAAACAGTACCTCTCCCACATTGCTTAACCGAGGAATGAACTAGACATGGATTGCATTATTCCAGCGACAGCCCTATGGCTCAGCCTGTGCTCAGGCCTCGGCTCCCTCGGCACAACAAGCAGGGACTGATGAATCTGACAGCTCAGCTCACACAAGTGCAAGTCTCAAAAGCTAAGATCTCTTTTTTTAACTCTAGTAAGTACCCTGGGAGACCACGAAGGTATCTTAAGCATTAAAAAGAGGAAGGAAAAAGTAAGACCTGCTGAATGCACCCTTTGACACTCTCCTGACTTGCCAGTAGTTATAAGAAGGAGCAGATGAACTGGCAAAGAGATGGTTTCATGAGTTTCACCCGATTTCCACTATGTTGACACAGGCACACCTGCACACACACAGGCACACAGTTATTGGAGTCTAGCACATGGCAAGTACACAAAGGTGCATGCCCTCACCCCCTCCAGCCCCCTGCACTTTTGCCATGGCAGCGTGCAGGAAGGTGCCTTTCACAGTCACCTTCCTCTGCTTCCAGGGACTCACAGAAAACAGCAGGCGGGGAAAAAAAAACCCAGAACAACAATAAAAAAAACCCCAAAACCTGCTGGGCTAGGGGAAAGAGATGCAGGAACCTGCTGTTCCAGCTGCAGCACAACTAGCCGTTGCACTAACCCGCTGGATTGCATTTTATGTCCCTGTGCCTCCAGAGCCATGGGAAATGGAGCTGTTGCTATCAGTTGTCTCTGCATTACAGATGCTGAGCCAGAAATAAGGCACAAATCAAAAAGCCAGGCTTAGCCTTCCATCTGATCTTTCAAAAGAGGGACTAAGAAGGGAAGAGATGCCCTTATCCGGTGCTGCATTTTCTACCTTTACAAACTCCAGATGGTGAAAAAAACCCAACAACTCCAGTTTTTGCTTTACAGTGAAGTTCTCTTGACCTTCCCTGGGCTATTTATAAGGAGCTTTAGTTAGAAGATAGTTTGCTAATTGAAGAAAGTGGGGAAAATCCAGGCACCGTTCATGCAGTGAGTAGAGCACAGCTTGTGAGTCATTTTTAACTCACACTGATTGTTCAAGCTGCTCCAGAGGTTTTGCTTCACCATAACTTAGCCATTTCCTCTCTGCAAAGAGACACATGCATAGCTGTACAGGTCACACACAGCAACAGCCTCTTACCCAGAGCTTGCCATCCCAATAAAACGCTCCCAGCAGCTTGACAATGTGCCGGTGATTGCAGGTCGCCAGTATTTCAATCTCCACCATGTAATCTTCCAGTTCATCTTCGCTCTTTGTTTCAATGACTTTGGCAGCCGCTAAAGCACCAGTTTCCTTATTCTTAGCCTGCAAGACAAAACCAGCATGAGTACAAAGGCAAGGAGAGCCAGGAGCGCACAGCACTTGCACAATTCCTGCTCCTCCAATTCACGCTCAGCTTCACTGGTACCAGCTACAACACAAGCATGGAAACTTGCAGATGCATTTCTGCTTCCTAAACTTGCCCATAGCTTCATGGAGAGGATGAATGCTGTGCAAGAGCCAAAGCATCCTCCTTCCTCCCTGCAGTCTCTAATGCCCACGCCTCTTTCCACTGTGGGGAGAAAGAGGCTTTTAGAAAAGGAGATGCAGCCTGTTGTTTGTAGCATGAAAAAGATAGAAGCAAGAAAACCTCAGAGTATAGAGGCTCTCTGCTAATAGCATAGGTGATATCTTCATTTAACAGAAGTCCCGAGTCCACAGAGAATCCAACCAAATTCACAGTACACCCAGAACATCCCTATACTCCCCTTCCTCATCAGGGCCCTCACCAGGGAAGTTTTCTGTAACACACAATGGAAATGTAGGAACCACCTCCTTGGCAGGTAAACCAAGAAGAATGGTGCATTTTGATTTCCCAGGACTGGCCGGCATTCCTGGTGTTGCATGTTAGTGAGCTCTTCAGATCACAGTAAGAAAAATACTACACATGCTCTCCCATCTGCCCCCTCCATTTTATATAGTCCCTTTAACCAGCTTATTCACCAAGTAACTAGAAAAACATCAAAACCTCCTTGTCCTAGTGGTTGGAAAACTTCTGCTGACTTTCTCTGCCCATTCCTCACAACAACACAGGAGTGTACCCTTGGGTTAGCAGCTTGCTGACCTCTTTTCCCCCCAAACACCCTTCCCCAAGCAGTGCTCACTGCCTAGGAAGGGGTCACCAATAGCTGCATGGGGGCTGCTCTGCTTGTAGGTGCCACACACCAGCAAAAGGCTATTAATGGTGGACTGGGAGCATCTGCAGACATGTTTCTTATCACCCCACTCCTCTTGTGCCCCCATCCTGCATGGGGAAAGAGCAGCTGATGAAAGGCTTGGCTAAAAGCAAACATCTGTAAGTAGGCTGTGCCAGGAGAGCCTCAGAGCTGCTCCCACGCAGGACTGTTTCAGCGTCATCCACTCAGCACTGTCATTAGCTTCCCCCAAAACTGCTAGGACAAGTCTGCATTTTGCAACTGGAAATTTGCACAAATTGTTGCAAGAATTACAAGTCTGCAACAAAATGCCAAAAGGATATTTGCACCACAGTCTGCACACAGGGCTTCACTGTGAGACGTGTCACGCGCTGGGAGAGGCGGCGAGACAAGAGCTGTTGACTTGGGAGATCCCCACCATTCCCAGAAGTGCATCAAATCAGCGGATCAAGGGACAGAAGAAAACCCTATAGCTTCTCCGTTCTGCTCCTCACTGATGCAGGAGAGCCCCCACAGTGTGATTCCAGTTCATTACCCATTTTCCTTCCATCACACCCACTCTGGGCTGCCTCTACCCTGCGGGGAGAAAGTCCCACTGTGGATGTTACCACCAGAGGAGCTGGGCAAACTCCAGTTGTGACCTTTCTTACTGCTTTGCAGTTTACATATCTGTGTTTGGAAAACCTACACAGGAGCTTACAGGAGGATTAGTTCCTAGTATAAACACCACAAGCCCTGCTGAACACTTTTTATATAGCTTAGTTGATAGTATAACTGTGTACCAAGGAACAGGCTGGGGGGGGGGAAGGAATAAGGGGAAAATGATACAATGGAGGGAGGAAAATAAGGGACCCCTGAGTCTCTGCTGGGTTTTGAAGACTTGCTGCATTCGCATGAGTTGGCATGGACAGCTGTGTCTTTACCACAGGGGACAAACCCATTTCTATCTGGGCTCACTGCCCAAGTGCAAGACAGCAGCTCATGCTGGTTTCAGAAGAAATTAGGGGTTTTCTTCCGCTCAGGTTAGTTTGTTTCTTACCGAATTGCCACCAGATGCCCAGAGAAGGGCATGCAGAGCAAGGCAGGGGGAGGTGTGGAGCAGAGCAAGCCCAGGGAAAAGCACAGTGCTTCCGAAACGGAGCAAGAAGTGCCCCACTGTGTTTGCTCTGCACTTAGGGTGTTGGGAGAGGTCCAAGGAGAGGAAGTAAATATTGTGAGAGGAGGTGGGGTTTCCCTTGGAGGTCAGCCATCGCACACTTCCCACCGACAGGGTCCCAGCCAGCTCAGCCCTTCTAGGATGCTGGGGCCCTACAGGCACCTGAAAAAAAACCAGGAGCGGAGCGTGCCCCAGTCCCCCACATCATCTCCCACTGAGAGGTCTGAACCAACCTGGCCTCACCCCCAAGCCTCGGGGGAGCCACCCCAGCAGCCACGCTGCCACATCTCATCCCCTCCTGGGCTTGCTAAGGCATGCAGGGGTGTAGGATGCTGAGCTGGAGGCCATGGTTTTGCAAACCAGGCTACAAGCTGTGGGTGGGGGAGCGACTGCAGACCACGTGTTCACTGTGACAGCCTGACCTCATTCATCATTACTCCTACAACTAGTAGGTGAGCAACCCAGCAACCCCCAGCAATTGCTTCCTTTCTAGATAGGAGCCCATGTACACCCTGTCTGACTTTCAGTCTTTAAAGATGTCTGTAACAGAATTAGCTGCTGCCTTTCTCCACCACTTTGGACTGTCCTGATGAGCGTATTTCCCCAGCTATCTCCATTTCCTCATCCATTCTAGTGGGGGACGCAGCTCGGGG